>PVKS010001610.1:0-136639 GCA_004027875.1 Aplodontia rufa | reverse complement strand
TAAATGGATGGTTATGGAAGAGATCATGATGAGTAAAATCAGCTTAACCCAGAGATCTAAGGGTCGATTGTCTCCACTCATAGGTGGAGGTGGGGACTAGACCCTGGACAGTGAGAAAGTTGGTCTAGTAACATGAGTTAAATCCAGATAAGATGTAATGCTTTATAATCTAATACCTTTTTTTTAGAGTTATAAAGGGCAAGGGAAGGGAGGGATAAGGGAGGGTAATTGGGGGGGCCCTCCTGGGGATAATTGCAATATCCAGAATATTTACACATTTTATACATATTTTATATTATTTTGTTAAAATCTTGTAAGGTTGTTCAAAAATAAATAAAAAAAAATAAATTAGTTTGACCTTCCAAAAATATTTTTAAATGCCCAGCTCACAGAGGATTTGACCTTTGTCATTATCCAAGGACATTGTGTTATTTGAACATTGAACTCATTAATAAAATTAATGGTAGGTTATGCAGTGAGGGAAAAGAATAATTTTATGTGGGGTTTGCATAGGGTGGATTAGGGCTAACTGTAAATTCTTTGAATATCACACTTACAAAGATGTTTTATAAAATGAATTGAAACTGCATACATAATTTCCAGACAATAAACCTGTACATCTTTGTAGTGAAGCAATATTAATATACCAAGTTTGTATGGCAAGGATGAGAAAAATAAGAAAATAAGAAAGCAATCATTTCCAGAAAGGTAATCGATTTTTGTTTACATTTATTCAATAATAGTCTAAAATAGGATGAATTCAAGATCTATTAGTTGCTGGCATCATTGTGCACCCATCCACTTGTTCTCAAGTAGGAGAGTATTCATAAAATATCCAACTGTCTTTCATAGTAGCTACACAGATAGAATTTGAGTACTGAAACTGTCACAACTGAGGAATTTGAATACGCCTCAAACACCTATGAGGGATGATAGATTTCTAATTTTTATTTGTCTCAGACTGTAATTCTCTTTATAAAGAACCAGACATGTTGTTTTTAATACAATTTAAACCCCCAATTCAGAATTTAATAAATATATCAAAAAAGGATTGTGCTTTTGAATCAGAGAAAAGTTGGTCAGCTAACCAAAGTTATTTGTCTACTGTGTTTTTCTTTTCTTCTTTTTTTTTTTTTTAAATTGTGGCATTAACACAAAGGTTAATCAGAAAGAAGCTGCTTTGAAATGGTGTGTATTCACAATCATGTCATAGGTTGCAAATGATTGGTCTTTGGATGCAATCAGGTAGTGGAAGATTATGTGACTATTGTGAATGAATCTCAATTGTACTTTTAAGTGTATGGGCTAAGTAAAATGAAAATGCTCAGCAGTATAAACAAGTTTTCTAAGGTGAACTTTTCAAAATGGAAGGCAAAAGGAAAGCTGATGGATTTTCCCCTTGAAGCCAATCCTTCACCAAAGATTAAAAATGTTATGATATTAAAGCACTTTACAGTGATACTTACTATTTTATTTTGGTTTCTCATACTTTCCCCATGTATATATTTCAGTTTTCCATAAATCTGTATGTTCTTCCATATGTGTGCATGTATATATGTGTCTATATAAAATATGTATGTTTTCCCATATGGTAAAATGTAATACTTGTGAGAAAAATACATATGGGTATATATACCTAAAATTTTATATGTTGTGCATTTAAATATATTAACTACATGTGAGTAGAAACAGAGTCCTACCAGTGGATATTTTAAATCTTAATTGTCTGCAATGAAAACTCTATCTCATGCTTACAAAGGTAATTATCCTAGTACTGAGAGCTTTCTGTATCTATTATTAAAATCCTGATAGAAAAATTTAACTTTTATAATTAACATGACAGTCCTAAAAGGATTCCTATTTTAGCTCATTCCACTCTACTGAATAGTGAACCTTCTTGCTTATCTAAACTTCAGAATGCATAAAGGCCTGATTTTCTTGAAGTGACTTTTTTGTTTGTTTTGTTTTTGAGCACTAATATTTCATATTCCCATGATATTCCATCAAATAGGTTTAATTTTAACAAAGTTAAATTTAGTACATTTTAAATTTAATTTGATTCTAATAGACTTAAAGTTTAAAAGATTTAAAATTAATTTTATTTTAGTAGGTTTAAAATATAATAGATTTCAAATTTAAATTAATTTCAATAAACTAAAATTAAATCGAATTAAACTTTACATTTCTTTAATAGATTCAAATAAAACAAGAAAAATGTGATAGCATCGACCTAAAATTATTTATAATTATTCATAAGAAATAACATTAAAAAGATGAGCAACAATCTAAACAATGTGTAATCAATTAAGTGTTTCAGGTAATAAACATTACATGCATAGAAAACTTTTCAATATCTGCCAGTGATTAGAAGTTAAAATTTCAATATTGAAAAGTACTGCTTTAAGTATTGAAAAAAAATTCAGCTTGGTAAAAATATGTAAATAAGATCCACAGAGTAAATAGTAGATATTTAATCAAATTATTTAATTTTCATAAATAACATGGAGAAAAGAACCCCATTTCCCTACTATGATTTTGTTAGCAAATATTCAACCAATTTTAATAATACAACTGTTTCTTTGAACTGTGATTTTTCTAAAAATGAGATTTCTTAAAACGATTTTTTGTTAAATTAAAACCACTTGTGGTCTGGACATGGTGGCACATGCCTATAGCCTCAGCTACTTGGGAGACTGATGTGGAAGGACAACAAGTTTAAGATCAGCCTGAGCAATTTAGTGAGCTCCTGACTAACAATTAAAGGCTTGGTATATAGCCCAAGTGGTAGTGCACAAACATGCCTTAGGCCCTGAGGTGAGCCCCAATACCACAGTAAATAAATAACTGGTATTTAAAAAAAAAATAAAACCATCAAGGAGTTCATTCTATTCAGAAAGGGTGTTTGTGCTTTTTCTTGCATGCTTGATAACTTGCATCAAATATGTTCAACACTGCTGCTGATATTACAACATTAACTTCAATTACTAGTTATAGATGATAATTGGTAGTAAACCATTTATTAAATGAGTAGCAACTTCCTATGTGGTAGAGGATTATTAATGATTTTTTAAACAAATGTGTAGGGATTTATTATCTGCCCCATATTTTGATCAGTGAATCATCAAACATCCTGAATTATACATGATCTTATTTTTTAAAATACTTATGTTAAAGGGAGTCATGATAGACACATCTATGCAAATTATTAAAGAAGATGCATAAGTCTTCTAAATAGCAGTTGAGTAAAATCTGTCAGAGCAATCACAATAACTTTAATAATAATGTTTGTCTTTTCACACATCAAAGACTCAAGAGAAACCTTCATTGTTGAGGTAATGTGATAGTGTCCTCTAATAATAACCATTATGTTCTTATTCATCCACATGCTCCTCTCAGTAACAAGGGCACAGTTGAAACTAAGGTTACAATAAAGTGTAAGAAACTTCCAGTGAATTTACAGTTTCTGTTGTCCACACAGCCTGCAGACTTGAATAAGGTTTAGTAATGGAAGGCCTGCTGTTAGATGCAGAGATCAGATTCTGAATTTGGTTTAAGAAACTTCTGTAAACAAATATAGCACCATTTGATGGACTAATGGAAACATAGGTGCAATAAAGTAGCAAAGAGGATACTAGTGTAGGTAGTACATAGGTAAATGAAAACAGTTGTTTTTAATTCTGTAACATTTTTTCTTTTTAAAAAATCCCATTCAGACTGGTCTAGCTACTGTGAATCAATGAGGCATAGCTAAATTTCAAGATTCTCAGGGAGAGAGATGGTTTGGGTAATGAACTATAAAAGTATATATAATTGAGCTATTGGCAGTATGTAATGTTTTAGCACAGGACAGAAATTCTCATTGTGCTACAGGTAAATGGAAAACTTCTATTCAGTATCTAGGCAGTAAAAACTTGGCTAGTCAAATTTGTAGACAATAATACAGATGAAAGAATGAAAAAGAAATGTGTTGAAGACAAAAAGAACAATAGCAGTGGAAATTACAAATGACTTCCCCAGAGAACTTGCTGATAATAGAAAAAAGTCAGTAGTGAACAATGAAAAAAATAAGAAAAAATGTTACTGTTCACTAAGTTCAGGAAAACTCAGATATTCTGTAAATCATGTCAGATTGTGGGGTGAAAATGGTTCAGCCAGGTGTACTAAAGTTTAGGAACTGTATTAATAATTCTGAGCAAAGTGCTTGGTACCCTAAATAGAATCACATTAAACACTAGGCTGTGGATAAGACATTTTATTTATATTTTACATTTATAATGTATAATCTATCTGTTATTGATTTCTGCATGTGAAACAACTCGTGTACTACTTTCAAGATAATATGGCAATTGGTTAAACTATACTTTTTTCCTAATAAATTACCACATCCTGTAAAAATGAACATGTAGGTTTGTTTTAGTCAACAACATTCAATGCAATGTGAAAATTGCTTTACTCTATAAAAATAACCAATTTCCCCTAGGGAAAAAGAGCATGGATATCATTATCTGGCTTGAAAATGTTAGAGAGGGCTGCAGAGTTGGCTCAGCATTTACAGTGCTTGCCCAGCATGCAGGAGTACACGGGTTCAAACCCCAGCACCCACGTACACAACTAAGTGTCAGAGCAATGAAAGCCATGTGAAAAACTCAATAAAAATTGAATCTCTCTCTCTCTCTCTCTCTCTCACACACACACACACACACACACACATACACACACACTCTCTCTCTCTCTTTCTCTCACTGTCCCTCTCTCATTAAAAATAAAAGAAAAGAAAATGCTAGAGAAATACATGGGAAATTATTCCTCCACTTTCAATGGAAGTATTGGCTCTCCCAAAATCAATCTGGTCTTAGAAGACAACGTGACATCACAACAAAACGATTTTCTCTTGGACTCACAGTGCTCCGGGAACCACTATCTCTTGGTTTTTGAATATTGATCACTCCAAGAATCTCCTGCCTCTTTAAGAAGAATTTATATTCAAATATCCCAGCTTTCCTTCCTGCAGAGTTGGTTCTACTATATCTTCTCCACTCTGATGGGCACTTCTGTGTATGTCTTCAACTCAGTATGAAAAAAAATGTTCAAAATCCTTCCCTGGAATTTCTAAGTCTCATTCAGTTTTGGACATTGGCAAAATACGTGTTCTAGTGCATTACATAATAATCCTCAATTAATGAGGAATATGGTTGCCTAGAACATACACAGAATCTTAAGAAGGTGGGGAAAGTTCGGTTCAGGAGAAATAAAAGTTAAAACAGTATACCAATTCAAACCAAATACTCTTCTATTAAGTGTTGATATTGATTCTTCCATATGTGTGTACCTTTAGCCAGTCTTAACTGAGCAGAGTAAAATTAGTGGATTACAAAGCATTTGCAGAAGTGCCTTTAAATAGATACAACTATATCTGGAAATTTATTCTTTTCCTTCTACCTATTGTAATTTCACTGATTTGGCTCTGGAGGGTAACTTTCAGACAAAATATTATTAGCAATATATGGCAATTTTTAGAATAGCTCTTTGTTTTCTAATTCATAAGAGATGCTGCTAAATAAAAATCCGGAAGTTCTTTTCACTGAGTTGTTTTTAGCTAAGGGAGTGGAGAAGGCAAAAATCCAATAAACTTCAACTGTGGAGCCCATTTTTTCATCTTACCTCAGTGTTCTGTGGCACTGATATTATTAGCTCTCTCCAATTATTTGGAACCTTGTTTTCTTGTTTTCCATATCCATAGTAGATTTTAATTTTTCTGCTTTTGAACAGTTTGCATTTTTGCTCATTCTCCTTTAACTGCTTTATAAAATTTTTATGTTACTCAAGATTTTACACTTGCCTTCATAATTACTTTTTTTTTAAAGAGAGAGGGACAGTGAGAGAGAAAGACAGAATCAATTTTTTTTTTAGTTTTTCATGGACTTTCGATGCTCAGACACTTCATTGTGTACGTGCGCGTATTCACGCATGCAAGGCAAGCGCCATAACCTCTGAGCCACCGCTCCAGCCCAATAATTACTCTTAATACATGATTAACCTCAGCAATCTCAACACAACATCTTACCAGCTCTTCATATATTTAAGAACAAACCTTTATGTTGTATCATTTTCGACAGCTTCAGAAAAAATATCAAGAGCCTCTTTACTTCTCAGTAATGTCCAAAATCCTTCTGAAAACCCAAGTACTCAGTCAATTCATCATTTTTCTTCCATATTTCAAAATACATGCTTCAAATTTACAGAGACAGATCAAAGTTTAATTTTTGACTCTATTACCTAAACACTGTGATGATTTGATTTCTCTGTATTTTCAATTTTTTCCTATAATCCTAGGAAAATAATGTCAGTAGCATAACATTGTTTGAACAAATGAATCATATTTTGAATGAATCAAAATCAAGATTCAATATACTGCAGTTATTACTATTACAGTAACATAACATTCATATCATTATTATTGCTAACAGACTTGCAAATGCACCCACAACATATAAGTAGAAATGTTATATCCTCAGACTCCTCCAATATACCACCACCATAACCAGTCTCTCATGAAACAGTATTGACTCTCTTCATTGACACAGTGCTTATTGAGAGATCAATAGAAATCAAGATCCAAGGTATGCTTTTGTTTATTATAAACATATAGATGATATTTAAAGCTATTTGTCAGGGAGAGACTATAAATACAGAAAAAAATCTTACCTACTCGTCATAGGAGGTTCTATTATCTAACTTCAACAGACTTATTCCTTCAGTCTCATTTCTACAAATGCCAAGAGTTTTCACTGATGAACACTCAGAATACTTTAATCTACCATTTAATGTAAAGATACATACACCATCTAACACTTTAACAAGGAATCATTTTAATAATGTCTTTTATAGCACATAAAATGTTACATTACATGTTTATTTATATGTGTTTAACTGTCAGAAAGTATGTTACTTGATTATATGAACCACATATTTTTTGCCAATATAATTTGGAAACTTTAATACGCTTCCTAGTACAAAGACTCAGCTACATCTATTGAATATTTTCTCTGCATCAACAATTCACGGTGAAATATTTCTGTATGGTAGCCAATAGATCTTGTTTTCACATGAACTCACTGAATATGTAATAATTTAGATGATACATAACAGGAAAAAAAGTTTGAATATTTTTGATGGGGCAGTTTTTTGAATTTTTGTTTTGTTTTGTTTTCTTGAGGTGAAAAAATATATCCATTAGGACTTCATTCTGAAAAAGTAACAAAAAACATGGAGTAGAAATTTGTATAATCATTAGTCACGGAAAACAGATCGGAGATTAAAAATTGCTTATCTAGGGTATTTTTAAAACTTAAAATGCATAAAGTTGAAAACTGTAATATGAGTGAAAATGGTACATAAATAACATTAAGTAAAATATTAAAAAATATATCATTTGTCTCAGAACATTGCCTACTAAATGATCTACTTTGAAAACTATGCAAAATCAATATGTAACACATTAATGAAATAAAATTTATGTGAGTAGTAATAAAAATCAATAATAAGTTATTATGCCAAGATCAGTGAACAAGAAGTAGATAGATATATTAGGCAAAATCTATGCATAATTCCAGTAATTGTTTTGAACATCTAATTTAAATTATCAATGGATAGTATTAATGAAATACCTCCTAATCAGAATCAATCAACTATTTGAAGGAATGGTGCTTTTTTTTTGGTTTATTTAAAGGAGTTTCATATTTTAGGTAATTATACAAAGAGACTGTGCAGGAGTTCTGTTTCAAAATGTAACTGTCTTCCGTGAGGACTACAAAAGCTGGGCAAAAAGAAATAAGAAAGTTATGTTTTAAAAATCTGTTTCAGAACACTGGAGAGTTTTAAAAGCTACAGGAGGAAAGGAAATGAATTTCATGACATTAGTTCAATGCCCTTCTTAGTTCTCTAAATTAGGATATTTGCCAGTCCCAAAGTCATGGTTGATAGGATCGGGAGCTGAACTCATGCTGTAAGTTGGATAACTTACAGTGTTGGTACGACTAATGCTGGAGCTAAGGACTACCAAGGATGAAAGTCCGTAGTAAATAACATAGGTTTGAATGGTACAGGAAGGTATGAACACTTGGAGTGATTAAGCACAGTATATATCAATAAGTATTAAAAATAGTGTCCAGATAAATATCTGGTCATATACCCTCAGTGCAACTGATAGTCTAAAGTAAGTAAAATAACTTTTTAGGAAAGAAAATATCATACAGTGCATAAAACTATACATCGTCATATGAAATATCTACTATTCAATTGAAAAATCATGAAGTAAGAGACACATAGAACAGCTAAAATTGGAAATTTCAAATGGAAAAAAGCTAAATCTTCATCAACAGCTAATGTAGCGATCAATCATACTTATCAAGTTACTATTCTATGAAAAGACCTACGCAGATTTCACAAATAAAATATATCCCTAAACAACGCAGAGATGGACAATAATATTCTCACTTCAGGTTTCAAAAAGTTCCAGAAAAATGAAAATAGTCTGTGGTGATTATTCAGGATAGTGCCACAACTACTGGGATGAGGGGGGCGTTGCTATGGAATTTCTGGTCTGAAGCAAGCCTGCTTGCTTTTTCAAAAATGTACTTCAATGTATACTTTTAATTTTTTAATCTTTCTGCATGTATTTTGTTCTTTGCAAAGCGATTGGATACAACAGTTTAAGCTTTTGTAGAAGAAGCATCTGATCTACAACTTTCCTACATGTGGCTTGCTTTTAATATAAAACAAATTTTCATTCCACTTTAATTACATGACTTAAAAGTATCAATTAGTCATACTTCTCTTCCTAAAGCATTTGACCTATATAAATTAGTATTTCTTTTTCTATTATAAAACTGGGTAGAGATGGCATAAAAATTCTGTAATATTGATAGTTATCAGGACTTAACAGATTACAGGATTTCAAAACCACTAGTGAGATTATAGGAATAAGGGGCTATTTTATAAAAAATATATTTTTTCATGTACTACCAAAATGTATTAGAATAAAATATTAAGGAGCAGCACAAGAAATACTTCATCTCTAAGAAAGAATTAATGCATACTCTAATTGTGGGTAAGTTAAATCATAAGGGTGGATTTATTTGGAAATTATAACTCCAAAATAAATGAATAACAATAACCTAGACTCAATTTACAAAAGAAAAAACAAAAAAGAAGATAAGAAAGATAGAAGCAGAGAGAAGAACTATTATTAATGGGAACTCTGTCCTATGCAACCGAGCATAGAGGTGCGCACCCCATGACTATTGATCTCCAGTAATAATGCAAGTGTACTATGTGTTTCATATAAAGCAACAGGAATTTAAGGCTCCTTTAAGCCCAAAGTACATTGGGAGTACAGAAGAAAAACATTTCTTAGCTAAATAAATAAAAGAACGTCTTCTCCATGAGTTTATGCATTTACTTTCGTTTAAAGAAATTATTAGATTTATAAAGAAAAAAAATTCAGAGGGTATACTACGTAAACTGAGCAAATGACTAGAAGCTAGGAAAGAGCAATGAACATAGTTTGACTGAAGCCCTGGTTCCAAAGCATGTGTAGTAAGAAACAAATTGGGAAAAAATAGATCTTGAATATGATAGCCATTCAGTTGGCCTTCATTATGCATATTTGTTATCAGGAGGCAGGAAAAAGAGTGGAAAGGTTAAAGATTATTTCCAACAAGTGTATTGTTTTCATGTCTTTTATATTAAAATATAGCAAGGGTCAACTTTAATACATTTTTTTAAGAAAAAAACTTTAATAAAAAGTTTTTGAGAAAATCTAGATAATTTTTTTATTATAACAAAGGTGAATGTTTCTCTCATCGAGATTCCACAAGACATGTAGAGTCCTAAAAATTATGTGGCACTATCTGGCTACTCATAAAGGTATACTACCCAATATTTGGGGGAAAATGTTGCATCCATCTGTGTGTTTTTTTAATTTGTTAAACATAGTCTTACATATTGGAGGGAATCATTATTGCATATTCATGACTACATGGATATTGACAAAGGAAGTTAAGGCCAATACTAGTCCAGGGACTTCCCCCATCCTTCATTCCTCGATTTCATGTCTTCTCTGTAATACCCCATGCTATAGACGGAAATGAGCATAAACATGTATATTAACTTTTGAAATTTCTGAGTGTCTCTGCTACCTGTGTATAGTTTGGCTTCTCATGGAAGTCAAGTGTTCCCAGATATATTGACAACCCACATTTTTCCTGTCTCCCCTCTCTGCAACCCACCCTCATAGTTATGGTTCCCCCAGTTTACGTGAAATTTCAATTTTGGTGGGTTTATGATTAAACTTAGCTAACTTTAATCCTATCTTAGATTTTACTCTAGCTTCCACATTTGAGAGAAAACATTCAACTCTAAGTCTCTATTTGGGATATTTCACTTAGCATGATTTTTTTTTTCCATTTCCATCCATTTAGCTGCAAATGCCACGATATCACTTTAATAGCAAAGTAGAACTCAATTGTATACATATACCACAGTTTTTGAATCCATTCATCCAAGGAGGGACATCTGGGTTGGCTCCATAGTTTAACTATTGTAAATTGAGCCGCTAAAAGCATTGGCATAGCTGTGTCTCTGTAGTATGCCAATTCTAGCTCTTTTGGGAAAATACCCAGGAGTGGGATAGCTGGGTCATAAGGTGGGTCCAGCCCTAGTTTTTTTGAGGACTTTCCACACTGCTTTCCAAGTAGCTGTACAACAGTGTGTTAGTGTTCCTTTATCCCCACAACCCCTCCAGCATTTGTTATTTTTCGTATTCTTCATTTTTGCCACTCTGACTGGAGTGAGGTGGAATCTCAGTGAAGTTTTGATTTGTATTTCTCTGATAGCAAGTGATGTAGAACATTTTCTCATATATTTATTGGCATGTGGACTTCCTCTGTTGAGAAGTTTCTGTTTAGTTCCCTAACTTATTTATTGATTGTAGTGTTGGTGTTTATGGTGTTAAGATTTTGAGTTCTTTGTATATTCTGCTGAAGAAGAAATCAGGAAATCCATCCCATTCAAAATAGCCTCAAAAAGAATAAAATACTTGGGCATTAATCTAACAAAGTCTATAAAAGACCTCTACAATGAAACTATCAAACATAAAAAAAAAATAAATTGAAGAAGACCTGAGAAGATCGAAAAACATTCCATGTTCTTGGTTAGGCAGAATCAATATAATTAAAATGGCCATTCTGCCAAAAGTCCTATATAGATTCAATGCAATCTCTATCAAGATACCAATTACATTCTTCATGGGTATAGAAAAAGCAATTCTCAAATTCATTTGAAATAACAAGAAACCCAGAATAGCTAAAACATTAGTAAGAAGAAAGATGAATAGGAGATGTCACAATGTGTGACCTGAAATTATACTATAGGGCACAGTATTAGTATCAAAACAGACATGAAGACCAATAGAATAGACCAGATGATTCTGAAATAAACCCATAAATCTTCAAACATCTGATATTTGACAAAAGGGGCAAAAATTTAATGTTCAGAAAAGAGCCTGTTCAACAAATCATGTTGGACAAACTGGACAGCCATAGGAAGACAACTGAATATAGATCCTTATCTCCCAGTCTACACAAAAATCAAATCGAAAGTGAATCAAAGAATTAGGAATTAAACCAGCAAGTGTACAATTGCTAAAAGAAAAACTAGGATCAACACTCCACCACATCAGTGAAAGGCACCTCTTTCTTTAACAACACTCCCATATTGCAAGAATTAAAGCCAAGAATCAATGAGTGAGATGCCATTAAACAGAAAAGTTTCTGTACAGCTAAAGAATTAGCCAAAAGTGGCAAGAGAGAACCTACAGAATGTGAGAAAATTATTGTCTGCTATGCCCCCAACAGGAGAACATCTATTGTTTTTTAATCCTCATTAACTATATCAGAAATTAAGATTTTCAAGTGAACTTATCTGATGATTCTTTTTGATTAAAATCTTTATGTGTCTGGATATTTGTCATTTTCTAGGTTTGAAAACTTTTTAGTTATTATCTCTTTGAATAAATTACCTACACATTAGTTATTGTGAAGTTCCTCCATAACTCCAGAAGACTAAATGTTAATTCTTTAAATATTGTCCCAAAATCCACAGAAGCTTTTTTCAATCATTTTTATTCTTATTTTGCTTTTTGTCTTCTGACTATATTTTAAAAACAGCCCTTCTTTTAGAACAATGATTTTTTTTCTTTGATTTATTCTGCTATTGATACTTTGTGCCATGTTTTTCATTGGGTTTTGGGTAATTTTTATCTTAATTTCTGTTTGTACTTTTGAATTACCTCAATCTTCCTGTAATGATTCTCTGATAAAGTATTCAATTATTTCTCTGTTTTACCATAGCATATTTAATTTCTTAAAACAAATAGCTTAATGTCTCTAACAGCACATATCTCTTGCTATATGGTCAATTTGGGGCACCTTATTTTGCATGGTAGCCAAGTTCATGGTTCCCTGAAAGTTCTTGATATTTCTTCAGGGAAAGTCCTATTTGGCTGCCATCTTGCCCCAACTTCAGCAAATATCTGAGCCTCTAGCTTTTGATTCATCAACTCTCAACATATTCTAATTTTCCATTTGGAAGGAAGTACTTCTACTATAAAACATTTTCAATTATACCCTGAGTTTTAATTTCTAGGAGATAATAATACTTTGTTTTTAAAAAAAAAATATATATATATCTATATATATATTCTACTTCATCTATAGTTAACTTGTAAAATTTGAAAACTAGTAACTTATATTTTAACCGTGTAAATTGGCATGCCTGATAATTCTGTGTTTTTACCTGTTTAGATAACCAGTGTTCCTCACTATTAAACAGGGTGATTTTAAATTGTGTTAGAGATGTTAACACATTCATGTACATTAAAATCTTCAATATTTTCTTAATTTCACAGCCTGTTTTATAATTCCTATTTATTATTTTCCCCCAAAGTGATAGTATATTTCCTTTGCATGATTTTTTTCTAGTAGAGTTTATTGGAATAGGATTTTAATATATGTGTTAAAACTGTGATTATTCAAACTTTTAAAATATTTGTTAAATAATTTAATACATAAAATCATGCTTATATTTTTCTAGCAATTTCAAAATATGTTTCTATATGTATCTGTGTATGCTGTATGTGTTCAACAGGACAGCACAAAGTTCACTTCTTTAGCTATTACCCAATAGATTAAGCAGTAATTCCTAAGAAAGATATGTCATTATTTGGTTCTAGGCATTAACATTTACTTAGTAGTTTGAACTCATTATTGATTATCATGTCAATTTTACAGCAGATGAATTGAATCATTAAAAATCCTTTGATGAATAATATGTATTGTAAATTTATTCACTCCCATTTTTATACTAAAAATCATTTCTGCAGAGATAATTAAAATGTTTTATATTTTTAAAAGGATACAGTACTTAAAGTGTGGTACACAAAAAACCTATTATATTCACTCTAAGATTATGTACATTTATGCTTTACAAAATTGCTAATTTTAAGATAACTAGCAGTAAACATTTAAGAATGAGTCATACCCTAAAGATGCAAATGTATTGGTTGAATTTTTCTATGAAGTACAGGAAATTTTTAAATAACAAGATATGCTTCTAGTTAGCTTGAATATAAAATTTTATTAAACAGACAAAAATTTTAAGCTTTTGAATCTTTCCATTTCTTGGTATTAAATTTACTATCTACATTAAAACCAGGGTTTGGATACAGTTTGAATTTTGTCACCCCAAAAGTACACATGTTAGGGGCTGGAGCAGTGTTTCAGCAGATTCAGTGCCTGCCTTGCATCTGCAGGGATGCAAGTTCTTACCCCAGCACCATGTGCACAACAAAGTATCGAGCAATGAAAGCCACGTGGAAAATTAAATAAACTTGATTCCCTCTCTCTCTCTCTCACTGTCCCACTCTCTTTAAAAAAAAAGTATATATGTTAGAAGATTGGTCCTCAGGGCAGTGATGTTAAGTGGTAGAATGAGATTTTAAGAGGTAGGTATCTGATTTAGTCAGCTTTTTTGGTGCTGTGACTAAAAGACCTGGCAAGAATAATTTTAGTAGGTAAAGTTTATTGGGGGGCTCATGTGTTGATCCATGGAAGGCCAGTTCCATTCCTTGGGGCTTGAGTTGACAGAAGGCACAACACCAGAGAGCAGAGACTCCACTCACCAGATATAAAATAGATATACCAAAGACACACTGCCAATGACCCACTTCCATCCACACCCTATCAGCCCACAGTCACCAGTTAATCCCATGAGGGGATTAACTCACTGATTGAATCAAGCTGTCAGAATGCAATCATTTCACCTCAGACTGCCTGGATTGTCTCACGTGAGCTTTGGGGGGACACCTTTTAGCCAAATTATGATAATCTCCTTGGGAAGTCATTCTGTCACTAAAGCATGACCTTGGAAGAGATTAACACAATTCTTATGGGACCTCAGATTATTCTCATCAATAGAAATGTTATAAAAGGAGCAAGATTGTCATTTTTCCAGTCTCTCTGGCTTCCTGTCTTTCCTAGTGATCTCTCCTCTGACATGCATTGCCACTATGATGACATTCACTAAAGGCCCTCACCAGATACTGAGTTCAGAAGGCAACCCAATCTGGGACTTTCAGTCTCCAAAACTGAGCTAAATAATCTTTCTTTCTTTTTAAAGTACTTAAATTTAGGTTCTTTGTTATAGCAATGGGACATTAACTAATAGAAAAAAACTTGTACCAACAGTGGATTTGTGACGATAGCTATGCCTGAAAAAAATGGCAGTGCATTGTAACTCAATAATAGACAGAGATTGAAAGAATTTAGAGAAAAAGACGAGAAAAAAAATACCTAGGAAGCTTTAAGCTTAGCGTTATGGGCAATTCTGATGAGGGCTTAGAACTCAAAGAGACTAGGGAACTTGTCTCCATTGGAAATGAGGATCCAATTAGATATTTGAGTAAAGGCCACTCTGTCATCCCATTGCAAGGAACTATGCCTAAGCCCTGGAGTTTTGTGAAAGTTGAATGTAAAAGTGGTGTCCCAGAGTATTTGGAAAAGAATTTTATTTTTTTAAAAAAAATGTAGAGGGTTTGCCGTAATGTTGACTGTTCTCAGCTTTTGGCTGCTTTCAGTTAAGTTTGGGAGTAAAAAGAAACAGTAGAAAAACTTGCAAACTCCGCAGCATAACCAAGCAAAGAACAACAACAAAAAAATGTCTTCAAAAGAACAGACTGAGGGTGTGACAGACTGGAGAGATTAGCACAGATAAAAGAGAGCCAGTTATTTTACATCAAGACTATGAGAAAGAGATCCAGAGCATTATCTCAGAAATCTGCAAGGTTATCTTCCTCATTCACAGACTGGGAAGTTTAAAAGGACAAATTTAGTTCTGAAACTGGGTCACAGGCCACATGTGTTGCCCAGGGTCACATAGGGCTCTGCTCCTTGATTGCCTGAGAAGCACTCTGACCATTGCAGCTGTTGTTCCATCAGGCCCAGACTCTGTGCTGGTGGTATACCTAGATGACATCCATGTGGTGCTGATTCTGCAGGTCAGAGACTGTTCCCAGTCTAATGTAATCACAGGAGTAGAAACACAGCTAGGACCCCAGAAAGACAGAGCAGCCAGCAGTGAGCAATACTCACCTGAAAACAGTAAACATCATATCAGCATGCAGTACGCAGCCTGAGAGAACAGCCATGTGGACTGTGACCAGCAAAGTCAAAGAGCAGGGCTATGTGAGGCCTTGTAGTCCCACTGCCCACCGCTGTGTGTACAGGATGTCTCAAAGCAAATTCAACGTTTAATTCCCAAACTGCTTTGCGTTTGTCTTTCTTTGCATCAATTACTCTTTCTGCTTTCCTATTTCTCTCTTTTGGAATGTGATTATTTGTCCTTTCTCTGTACCACCAATGTATAATGCAAGTAGACAACTTAGGTTTGATTTTCTTAGGATCACAGCTAAAAGACTTTTCTGAGAGCCTAGCTTTTGAATGATGTTGCATGATTTAAAATATTTCAGATTATCAGGGATGGAATGAATGCATTTTACATTATGAGATTGACATGAACCTTGGGGACCAAGTGGTGTTGATATGATTAGAGTGTAATTTTCAAATGTCCAAGTGTTGGAAAGTTGGTCACCAAAGTGAGAATATTAAAAGGGACTTTCAAAATATGAAGGCTATTGGAAAATAATTGTGTTATTGTGTTATTGGAAACATTGCCACAGTAGCACTCAGAAGGAATTAAGTAGTTCTTGAGGGAACACGGTTAGTTCCACAAGAGTGGATGGTTATAAGAGCAAGTCTTACTTCTCTATCATATGGCTTTCTGTCTTTCCATGTTCTCTCTCCCTCTTGTATTCTCTCCTGCTATGCTGCCATCTACCATGGAGTGACTCAGCCAGGAGGTCCCTTTCCAGAGCTGGTACCAAGCTGTTTGTACTTTTAGCGTCCAAAATTGTTAGCTAAATAAACCTCTTCTCTCTACAAAAGGTCTGGCCTCCAGTATTTTGTCTCAGCAAAAGAAAATTAATACAAATTCCTAACTTAATGGAATTAATATTACAAATAGACACCGAAGAAAATTAAAATAGAAGACACATCACAAGAATTATAATTCTGTAGTAATTGTTGGTGTTTAAAAACAAAGCATAGGAAAATTATTACAGAAAAAAAAATAGTCTACAGTTTTGGTTTAAAAAATTTCCCAGAATTTATTGTAAAGTGTTTTAAAATTTGATAATATTCCTTTGATTGGGAGTTTTTTTTTTTTTTGGTCACATCATTAATTTTTTTTTAAATTTTTTATTTTGAGCAACCTTACAAGATTTTAACAAAATAATATAAAATGTGTATAAAATATGCATATATTCTGCATATTGCAATTAACCTCAGGAGTGCCCCCCAATTACCCTCCCTTATCCCTCCCTTCCCCTTCCCATTTTAATTAAAATAAAAATAGGAAAGCATTAATGTTTAAAACTGTCCAAATAAAGCGATTGTTAGCAGTATGTTTATCCTAGCCACGAGGCAGTTGGTGTGAGTCATCTTGCATGATGACTGCTGTATTACGTTGGCAATCAGATACCATCCCGTCTAAAAGTGGGAGCAGTAAAGTCCTTGACAGTGACAGCTACAGCTCCATGTAGAATACTTGAGGTTACAAAGAATGATTCAGACAACAAGAAGCAGACCTGATCAATGTTAGTATCCCTTTTCTTGATGACATAAGCCTCACATGTTTTTGAAGAAGGAAGCTCAACTCAATAAAACATTTTGAAGTACTAGAATCTCACTGGGATAAACATGTATCCATCAAAACTAGTCGAAGCACATATTGGTGCCATATAAGACTTAACAAAATGTCACTGATTTTTACTTTATAGAAATGTAAAGATATTACAAAGGTTTATAACTCAGCATGCCAAATATGAGAAATATAAAATAAAATTTTGGTAAAAGGACAAATTTGATATTTTAGGAAGTTTGTTTATCATATATGTATTTTTGAATTGTATTTTAATTTCTGTGACAAGCTATAAATAGCTTTTTTCAATGGGGTGACATAAAAGTACAGCTCTTCAAGGATAAGAAAGAACACTCAGTTTTTCAGTTTAAAATAATTATCGTAATTATTTTTGTCATGTCAATATTTTAATATCTGAAAAAAACTTATGCAGACATCAGCAAATATCTCTTATATAAATATAATTGTTAACTCAAATGGAATATTATAAATAACTGAGATAGATATCAGAAAATATAATCTGAGAATATGTAAGACCATGAGTTTCGCCTGACTTGGAAAGCAGTTTTAACTACAAGCAGGTATTCTCTTTCAACGCTTATTTGTAAACTGAATGCAACTCATCGCTTTTCTTGTGATATCAGTTTTCTTTGGTAAGAAATCAAAACTACACACACACATACATACATACTTATAAAGCCACTAAGAAGTTTTGAGTTAAGAACAGGAATTTAATATTAATTTTTAGAGAATTTCTCTAAACAATTTAGGTTCATTTTACTGATTTGTTCTCATAAATAATTATATGACAGAGAAATAAAACTGCACAATAAAAATATTAGAATAATATTCAAGATTGACAGAAAATGGAATTTAGAATAATTATATAGAATGACATTCAAATTTGAGAGAATTTAGAATAAACAGAAGTAAATTTCAAAATCTTTTTTAAAAGTGTTATCAGATAGCTAAATTAAAATTGAAAAAGTCCTGCAAAGTGAATAAACTAGATTATTAATCATATAAAAGGATTCAGACTAGAAATCAGCACATTGTATCCTGAATATAATATTTGGGGAGTATCTGTGAGTGAATGATTTACTCATTTTATTTTCCAATTATCTGCTATGGAATGAAGTAAATATGTTCTTGTTTCATTATCATTATTGTACTTCAGGGCACTGATGCTCAAATTTTCTCAAGCATCAGAATAATCATTAGGGGTTTTTAAAAGACAGATTGCTGGGAATCACACCCAGAGATTCTATTTTAGTCAACACTTTTGCTACTGTGACTAAAAAAGCTGAGAGAAACAATTTTAGGAAGAAAAGCTTATTTGGGGACTCATGGTTTCAGAGGCCTTAGTCCAGAGGTGATCAGCTCCATTTCTTGGGGCCTGAGGTGAGGCTGAACGTCATGGCTGAAGAGTGTGGCAGAGGGAAGTGAGTCAAGGCATGGCTCCAGCAAGCAAAGAGAGGGAGAGTCATTTACCAGATACAAAATATACACCCTAAATGCATGCCCCCAATGACCCACATCTTCCAGGCACACTCTACCAGCCTACAGTTAACATTCAGTTAATATCCATCAGGGAATTCACTGATTAGGTTAAGGCTCTCATAACCAAATCATTTCACCTCTCACGCTTTTCGAATTTTCTCACATTTTGAGCTTTTAGGGGGCATTTTTCATCCAAACCATAATAAATTCTAATTCAGTAGGTAGGACTGAGGCAAAGCTCACATTTCTAACAGGTTTTCATATGCCAATGATGCTCTTAGACAAGGAATAAGCAACATTTGAAAGTCAACATTCCAGGCAGTGATTAAATCTCCCAGGGCAATAAAAGGTAAAAGAGAAAACAGTGGGTGAGGTAGTTAGAGCCACAGAGGAGCCAACTGAGCCAGATCTCAGTTGCCAAAGGTAGAATAATTTTATCAACAAAATAAGTGGTATTGCATTACAGCATAAGATACAAAATAAATATTGACGAATCTATATCAATACAAATGATCATTAAGTGAAAAATTGGAGGAAAATAGACAAATCTCTGCAGAATTCCAAATATTTATGTAGATACTCCTCACTTAACAAGGTAAAACATA
The DNA here is from genome assembly GCA_004027875.1 of Aplodontia rufa. Lineage (NCBI taxonomy): Eukaryota > Metazoa > Chordata > Mammalia > Rodentia > Aplodontiidae > Aplodontia > Aplodontia rufa. The sequence goes on along the minus strand of PVKS010001610.1, from coordinate 117,221 downwards.
ACTTTTAATTCCATTAATTGTAAGTTGCATATAGTAATTTCTTTCCAAATGTACAGTGTGAAAAAGGGAAAAATAATAAATATACAGTGGAGAAACCTGACAAATACCACCTCTGCCAGATGATCATCTTTTACATCAAAAGTGTCAGCACATAACCTTGATATATGATAAAATGGCACTTTGCCTCTTCAGTCTTCCCCCAAATAACCTTAACCCTAGTCTCATCATGAAGGAATAAAACCCGACAAGCATCAATTGACAGGAATTCTAAAAACATTTAACTTCTTAAAGCTATCAAGGTCATCCCAAAAAAAGGAAGAATAAGAAATTGTTAGAGCCAAGAGTAAGTAGCTTAAGGAAACATAAAAGTTGCATGCTAATCTGGAACTCTGAAAGTGAATTAGGTAAAAACTAAAGAATTAGGTGTAGAATGTGGACTTTAACTGCAAGTACTATATCGATAACAGTGACTTACTTGTGATAAATGGCCCATGGTAAAGTAACTTATAAACAATAGGGAAACACGACGAGTGGTATATACAAACATTAATGTCTTAACACCTCTGTAAATCTACATAATTCTCAAAACATTTATTACAAACAAATAAAGATGATCAAAATGGTTAAGTAATTAACAGGCTGGGATGTGCAGACTACTATGACATCTATAACCTTTTTGGTTCCATTTATAAGAGTTTCTAGACACACACAGAGAAAGAAGAATGAGTAAACTTCATTCAGCTATTTTAGTGGGGGGGGGTTGTTTATTTATTTATTTTCTTGGCTGCTTTCCCCAAATCCATCTCCCTCTCACCTAGAAAATACCCTGATTTTCACTTATGTTTGGAAAGTTCCCCATTGAATCCATAACCTTTTAAGAAAAGGACACTATTTATTCAAAGAGTAGGACACATGGATGAAACCTAAAAAAATTAGATAAATTTCATGATCAGTGTTATAGATGTTGATAAGCATGGGATTTAATTCATACAATCTGAACAAGAGCAGTGCTAGAAGCTTCTGGAGAAAAATATTTACTGTATATCACTCAGATAGGATGAGTGATCATCCCAACATAGGGTCCAGCCTTTGGATAAAACTAACACAATTGTAGAAGAAAAGAAAAAAAAGGAGTCTGAAATTACCTAGACTAATAGATACACCTAATTGTTTAAGTTCAAGTTAGAATTTCTGTTACTTATAACTAGAACCAGAATAACTGATATATACACATACATATATATATACACACACATATACACACCTATGTATAGATAGATATACACATGCACATATATCACACAATCCATAATATAATATTATATATCAAGTTAAGTTATACACATTTTACATACATGTATGCATGTACATAAGCATATATACATATATATATATATATACACACATAATTTGAAAAAAATCTTTAAAAAAGTTGTATAGCATTTGATTATTCTAGGTAAAATGCACATACACTACAATGAGGAAATAAGCTTATTTGGACCATTTGATGAAATTCTTACATTATTGACAGAATTTATATAATAATGACTGAATTATTGACTCAGTGAATTTCTAAATATAACCCACCCATATTCTAAGGTAGAGGATTTTCCAATTAGTTTGTGAATCCAGAAATTATACAAAGTTGTATTATTGAAAAATGTCAGGGGTACATTAAAGGACATTTGGTAGTATGGCATCCAAATATTCCCATTGTAAAAAAAAATATTCATTTGAAAGGTATCATTAACTGGAGTCCTTTGAGGTGGCATAATATGGCTTGGGGACCTTGGAGAAAGGAACATTGATGCAAATCAGTCCTTGATGATAATGGATTTAATTAAGCTTCACTTAAAAATGTTACTCAACTAATACATAGGCAGCACTAAATGAAAAGAAACTTAAATATTGCAGAGATAAAGACTCAAGTTCACATAAAATACTGCCAAATAGCTTTCTCTGCAAAACTCAGGAAAATACGAAATGAATCCCTAGGATTGTCTGAACATGTTTGTTATGCACACACCTTGGAGAAAAGCAGAATATAGCACAGAGCTGGATGCACCTGCCTCTTTCGGTCAAGGTTTTTTTGTCTCTGTTTTGGGAAGACATATCTGTTACTTTCTTCCTGAGAGTGAGGCATACTTTATCAGTGGATGGCAGGGAGATACGATTGTGATTTACAGGGTTCTCCCACACTAAAGGATTTTTTGTCTCTTTACCTCAAGCTCATGTTTGGAACTGTAAGAAAGCAAAGTTTTCCATTACATTTCCCACTTCTATTCAGATTATACCATCTCAATAAGTAAATTCTGACAAGTATGATAAGATTTTATCTGGCAATTAGTAAAGTAGAAAGTGGTATAACACTGTGTCCCATAAGGATAACATTGGCTTTTCATACACTTTTTTAACTTGACTTAGACTGAGACACCAATAGAACATAAATTCTTAATAAATGTTCCCCTTTTACAATTCAAAATGATTTTTAAAAATCAGAGCAAACCTACTGTGGTTATTTTTGTGATGGCAATTTAAACAATTAGCAAACTTAGTGTACTTCAGTTCAATCTTCTCACCAAAAATATTACCAAAAGCAATGCTTGATCAATTACTTACCACCACTTAACCTTGAAGACTATTTTTTTCTGTGCAGTTAAATCTGTTTTTATCATGAAATTCAAAATACTACGATTACTTTAAATGCTCAATTCTAATTTCCACATTTTCTACCAGTAATGTTTCCCTCAGATTTTCAGGGAAGAAATGCTCTCGGGAAACCATGTGACCAAGGTGGTAGACACCACCTGCCCTCGCAGAATCAGCAGTAGCACTTGTACCCACAGCCTGACAGAGGGGGCAATGGTAGAGCAAATCTTTGGAAGTGACCCTTAAGACTTTGTCTATGCACGTGAATTCCCCTGAACTCAAAGTAGACCTAATTCCATGATTTCATGTGCATAGTGATATTTACAAATATGGACTTAGCTCAGATGAAAAAGGGTAGAGGCAAAAGGAAGCACATAAACATGCCTATGTGACACTATTCAATCACACCAGTATACAAGTCAAAGCTCTTCCATTGGAACCATTTATGAGGCTCTTCCTTTAGCTAAATTATCAAATGTTATCATAAATTGTTCAAGTTTGTCATCAGAATCATCTATTAAGAGAATGAAGACATCTCATTATTTGCTGATGGCTTTCACAAAAACATTATTGTAATAAGAAGTGAAAAAAGAAAGTCCCCAAATGCATCATCAACCCAGCATTTCTTCTAATGTATTTGGCACTTTCAAGTTCTAATTATCTTAGTAACCCACCCATAACCACTATAGAAGCCAAAATTGCAAATATAAGAGTATTTCCAAAGTGCCTATATAATGACAATTTCACTGTTGTTTCTCAGCTTTAAAGTCTTCATAGTTTTGCCAAGCTTATAAAAACAAACCATAAATATAGGAGTCAATAGCTGCTAAAACAACATCACCCAAACAACAGCTAAATTATTAGCACTGCCAATGATTCACCTCACACCTTTGACACCTGCAAAAACAAAGTAAGATAGAGTCCAACTCCCAGTGGGTAACTGTTCCTTCATGAGGATCCACAATGCCATAACCCAAGTTCACTATGATTGCAAGGAGGGGAACCAAAGTTCTCTTAATCACAGATATCAACTCCACAGATATTAACAAACCTTAGGTTGACAGTCTAGTGCTGTCAATGTTTTGGTGTTTGGTATTAAAAACTAACTTACTAACCATTCTAGGAAAATCATGGCTACACTTCAGAATGAATCATTAACATACCTTCCCACTAACTAGAAAACTATAGACTGCATCAGTCAAGTATACACACACATATCACACTCACACACACACATACCACACTCACAAACATGTATAGCATCACTATGTAAAAAATCATAAAGGCCAATCTGATGCAGAGGTATAACAATGTATTCCCACTACAGAAACAGAAGGATTCAAAATTCAGCAGGCACCTATTTTTTTTCCCATTTTTAATAATATGAAACCCAGCTCCTTGTGTTCTTGGTATATCCATTGATACTTACTATGTCTTTATTATTCAATGATGGAAAAATCTGTAAAACTTTGTTATAATATAATATTTCATTTTTGTTGCATTGCCAAATAGTCAATGTTCTTGAAATAACCCCAAAAAATCTTTATCAGCAGGAAATTTATCTCTTCCAGCTCAGGATATTCATTGTGATAAGTATGATTATTCAAATGTCATACTGTGAAAAATTTCACAGGCCTATAACAACTGAAAAATTTAATGGAAAACTTAATATCAAAGTTAAATATAGTTTTCATAAATGTCAAAGTCCCTGATTTCTCATTGACTTTCTCTCCAGAGCCCAAGCTTCAGGACTGTATGCACAGGGGCTGGGACCCAGAACAGGAAGTAGAAGGAGACCCTTCGAAGCCTGACCTTGAAGTCTAAATTATCAATTTCTTCAGTGTCACTCCTGAGAGCGATGGAGTTTTACCATGCATTTCTCAACAATTATCACCATAATATTTTTAATGAAATATATTACAATTTAGTTTATCAATTATATTAATAATCCACACATTATTTTAATATATGTAGATTATATACTATATTTTGGAGATTAAAATAGATCAGTCAGATATAACAAATAGCTACAAGAGACCGGCCATAAGCAGTTACATTTGTTACAACAGTTAATTTTTAGACTATGCTAGTTTGAGTGAATCCTTAAATACACTTTTCTTTAACATTTTAAAAAACACTAAATACTAAATTCTTGGTTAATTTTTAGAACTAGAAGAATGTGGAAATGGAAAATACAAAAATAATCTCTTTACTCTCTCAAGATCGAGAACCCTGAAAATTACAGTGACATCTATGAATCTAATTGAAGAGAACCTCATTAACTTTTGAAGTTTGCAAGTATTTGTAAAAAAAAAAAAAAAGGAAAAAATCATCCACTTTGGTTGGTCCAGTCTTTTCTTTTTATTTTGTCAATTTGATGACATTTCAGTGAAGGATCATGCCATTTTTATTCATTTCCGTATAATATGGAACTGCTTTGATAAATGCCTGTTTCCATCATCCATGACTCTCCTACCACCAAGATAACCCTAAATTCCTTTTAATCCTCACAGAAAAAAATCCTTCTTAAATGTACACATGTGAATGTGGTTATGTGTTATGTCTAAGAAGTAGGGGTTTCATAGAAGAAGGATTTAATTATGGGCAGTTTGCTTGGAAATGGGATGAAATTTGAGGGAACTCATTGTGTTGAGTATCTTAAAATTGTTCTTCTTAGTATGCACTTTGATTTTTTTATTTTGATTATACACGTATTTAAATAGCCTAAAGCAATATTTAGTGTTCACTTTAATGCTAATAGGTATATTGCTTTTTAGAGGAGAGATCTGAAACCTTCTCAGAAGACATTCCTTGGTACCTCTACTATTTAGGTTATAAAGGGGCTCAGACTTTGGGCGGGCTGTGATCATGTTGACCTGCGAGTTCTATTCACTTCCTTCCCATGGACGCAAGATGATCTTTCTGTCCTGGTCTTGTAGAGAAAGAACTGACAGCTTTCTGACTTGGTAACTCCAGGGACTGCTCTGATAGATTCTGCTTTGCCCTAAGCCCTTCTTTTCTCTTCCACATGCAACATGACCCCTATTAAAATGTGGACATTTCAATATTGACTTTCCCCTTGTGTTTTTAATTCTGCTCATGTCAGATATAGATTAAAAATTACATGTGATGAACTTGCCTAGTAACTAGACCTGTGAAAATATGCCATGTAGACAGAAGTGGTTCTAAGACCTTAAAAATAGAGTGGTTGCCTCCACTCTAGTCTTTGCTCTGCCATTTGAGTCTTGTTTCATGAGCGCATAGTGAATATATAGCAAATGAGTCAGAATTTGCCTTGAAAAATGATGCGGAGAGATGTGACTGTGAAACTTATAACCACATGTTTGATGGTCCAAGAGTGCCCTCCACAGGGAGCAAGACAGAATTTTAAAAATTGTTGTCTCTATTTAATTTTCTTGAGTGTTCTGTCTAGGATCATTTATATATTAGAGAAAATTCATAAAGGCTTGAAAAGAAATTAAATTCCTTGATCTAATTTAGCAAAGGTTTAATCATTTAAGTGAGGAAGCAAAATGTCAATGCTAGCCCACATCTCACCCTCACTGTACATCATCCTGCTGCATCCAATTGCTTGATAAGGAGCTTCTGAAAAATGCTGTTTTGGTTCTTAAACAACAAGTAATGGATTTTTAATAGTTTTTTTCTCAGCTGTTCTTTCTGTAGGAAATTGAGTTAAGAGCACAAATGTTGGCAATTACTCTTGTAGTCCATGGCATTTGTTTGGAACTGCTACTTAATAAATCCACAGCAGCATTTATACATCCAAGTCCATTCATTCTGAGCCCCTTGTTTAAATTCCTCCTGAAATAGACCTTCTCCTGACTCTGTCAAAGGAACAATGTAGGTTAGAATTTCACCAAGAGATAGCAAAGATCCAACTACTCTCACCTTTCCTCACTTTGAAAATGAGTAAATTGAGATGAACAAAAAACGCCATTACTAGACGATATCAAAGGAATGAACAACCACCACGTTGGTGGGAAATTCTCTCTGGATGGATAGTTATTGCTCTATCAGTTCCTTAGTGTCTGTCTTGGAGAAAGTGAGCTAATAGGAAAAAAACAAACAAACAAACAAAAGCAAAGAGAGCTCAAAGTTTTGATCAAAATGACTCTCTCAAAATATCAGTCAAATTTTCTAAATATTAATGGAAAGGCTAACTTTGCACTGTCTTCATCAATCCTGGTAAGACCTGAGGACCAGTAATACAGAAGCTCCTGGTGTCCAGGGTAGTCTTTGATGAAGGCCTCAAATGTCACCACTCAGAGGCCTCAAGTGAGAAGAGCACTAATCTCACTTTACCTTTGCTTGGTAAAGTGTGTGTGGATAAAGACATACACCCTAACACACACACACACACACACACACACACACACACACACAGAGCAAACACCTCTATCTAATATTGTACCATATTTAATTAGCCACAAATTCAGTTTTTTAAGCAGGAGTAGGACAAAGTCAAAACATGAAAATAAGAAATTGATCAATTGAAGAAACTAAGCTCCACCATGATTAATGTATCATTTTTATCAATTTCAAAAACATCACTTAAAATTATGTTTTAGCTGATTTCACAATGACTTCTAGAATCCATCTATGAATCATTTCAAAGAAATTTGAGGAGATTGGCTGTGTCTCACAAGTATTAATCGTAGAAGAGGTACTTTCTAAGCTGCTTGAGTCTTGCCATTATAATATCACATAAGATGGCTTTCAAGGTCAATGAAGATGCGGAAGAAAACACTGGAAGGAGCTGTAGAATGGTTTTTGAAGAAATGAGTGGACGTAGTTTACACACCTCTAACCACAAATTATTAACCAAACTCAGCCATTAATACCCCATCCTGACTTCAGGGTTGGGAGGTGATTTGGTCATTTAGTTTTGTGTATCCAGTAGGCCATAATGTGATAACCGTAACCAAGTACAACATAAGCACATTGCTTTCGCTTTGTGCTACTTTTCCTACTGTTATATAAAAATCAACATTGCTTTACTTGATACAGCTTTAAGAATTTTTTCAATATTTTATAATGTCAGAATTTAGATTTAACAAATTACTATTCTACTTCCTCTTATTCCAACACCTTTATGTAAAAAGACCATATTTTTGAGGTCAGTTCTAGAAACAGAGCTGTGGGGAAATATATCACATTTCCATTTGCGATACTTTACTTGTCTAGGTAGGAGAGTTAAGAAGAAGCCCTTAGGGCAATAACAGGGAATTAAATACTGAGACATTTACCCCATTTTACAATAATGAGATAAAGCAAAAGAAATCCTTGCTGATTTAATAGAAAAATCATCACTATAGAGAATTCTGTTGGCTTTGAACTTCACAGCAAGCCATGTTTATTGCTTGATTAAATATTAATATGATTAGAGGTCGTGCTCTTTGGTAAAATCCCATTAGTAACACAGAGTAGAATAAAAACATTCAACTTCAGCATTTTTGCAATATGTTTAGAATGATATGATTAACAGTTATGAAATGAAGACTTACATTGGCATAAAGAATCCACAGTCTAGATTCTGTGATGATCCAGTAATAGCAGGGCAAGGGGACATTTTATATGTAAGAACAAAAAAAGAAAGAGTTTCAGTCTGCTGACAGTCTAGACTGTGAAAAACCATATTTCAAGCCCAAGTAGATCAAATTGCAGTTAAGTACATGTGTCTGTATTAACTAATCAACCATTATGATTACACAGACTAATTAGGTGAAGTTGAATTGTGACCTATCATAAACCAGTGATTAAATAAGAAGGAATATTCTAAGAGCTGTCTTTATTAGTTGCTCACCATGTGAATGCAGATGAATGACTGAGATCCTTTACACCTCTGTTTTCTTTGTGTAACTTCTCGATAAAACCTGTCTGGACCCAATAATTTCTGGACATTTTTAATAAAGGCTATGTCACTCAAAATGAGTGAAGGTTCAAGTAGGAAATATGAAAAAGATTAATTAAAAACTACGGAATAGTGTAAAGATAGCTTATCTGTGGTGTCACTGACACTTTTCATAGATACCGATATATTGACAACAACATTGAACTATTAGATAAAACATGTGAAGTGATTAAAGACTAAACTGTTACAAAGGCCAGTTTCTAGCTCAGTGTTGGTACTGTGAGGCAGTAAGAGAACCATTTAAATTGCTATTGTTAAAAATGTCTCTTATGAGTAGACAACTTATTTTTGCAAACTTTTCTATTTGAGCATCATCCTTTTAATTCCTTTAAGTGAAATGTCATGGTAATGATAGGATGCATTATCTGATAAGATAGCTGTAACTCATGAAATAGACAACTCTTAAAAATCTATATTTTACTTATTAAAATCTAAGATGAGATATCCAAAATGTTAAAAATCACATATAACTTAAAATCATAAATCTTTTAAAAATCTGGCATATACATTTTCTCCTTCATATGCAGGTGTCCCTAATGGGGAAACCACCTATGTACACCAAAATCAATGGATGTTCAAATCTCTCATATGCAAAGGTATACCCATTTGCATAAAACTCATTCACATCCCACTGTAAACTATTAATCATCTCTGGATTATTTATAACATCTAATGCAATGCAAATGCCAAGTGAGTAATTGCTACACTGCATTCTTTAGGTAATACTGGCAAGGAGAAAATCTGTACATCTTTAACGCTGACATGTTTTTTTCCATCACCAATTGGTTTAATCTGCAGATGCTGAACACATAGATACGGAGAACTGACATGCGTAAATAAAAATCATTGTGGGAGGAAAAAAAAACTCCTCATTGACTCATATTTTAAATCAAATGAATATGGATGAAATTGAACTATTAATAAGATAAAATTCCACTACTGGTCTTCCTACGAGTCAGAATCTGGGGATTTAAATTAATGAGATAGGCCTCTATGTTAAAACAAGATCTAATTCAATTAAAATTGATACCTCTTTCTGAATTGCATAGGGGAATGTTGTATTTCACATAGGAGCTCTGTATCACACATACATCACATAGGAGTAATTTATGTCAGCCCTTTTAACACGCTGCTCTTTGAAGGAGGTTCAAGACTCCACAAGCTGATTGATGGTCCTTAAGACTTCTCTCTTACATGTATCTATAACGCAGGCATCCACTGTGCAAATTTCTCCACAAACCCAGCATTTATGTGTGAACTACACGCATCCTGAAATGATGACAACAGGGTATTTGTTGCACTTGGTTTCCAGGGAAACGACACTTTACAGAATCCCCACTTATGCTGCTCCATGCGAAGCTGCCTCAGAATCGCCTTCAAAGAGCCCTTGTCTCCATCTGTGATCTGAGGGTAAAGCACTGTGATGGCAGCTGCTAATGAGCTGACTCGCCTCCATCAGGGCAGGTCTAAATTTACTTCAGCTGTCCCCTTAGGGACCTGTCAACCAGGCACATGAGTGAGAGGAGAGGAAATCATTGCCCCTTCCCAGGAGCATGGCACTCACACTAACACACTTACTAATTTGATAGGTACAATAAAGGATGGAGAGTGAAGGGGGAAAATCTATGTACATTTGCTGGCACTGCAATGTCAGCAAAGTGTTTGCTTCCTCACTTTTTCAGTGGCAGCTTCTCCCTGACATGCTCTCTGCATTTGCCTGTGACTCTCATTTTGTCAGCTGTGTTTGCTCCTAATTGCAGATCTCACGTAGTGTATCCTTTTCGGAGGCCTATGTGGCCTTGCTCCAAAGCTTCAATTGTAGAATTTGAACACAAGATATTGAAATATAAAGACATAGGTTCAAGATCAGTTGTTGAAGACGATTTTTGTTCTGTCAATACTCATTAGTCAGCCACTCTCATGAGAGTATTAATGGCACAAGACCTTAGATGACATTACTGTGAAGCAGAGCCATAGGGAAGTTAAGCTAAAAATGACCATTTCTGGAATATAATTAGGTGTGCTCTGCTGATATTGGAGAAAATTAATGAATAGTAATATGCCTTTGGCTTCATATTTTGGAGATTATTATACTCCATTTGGAGGTATATTTCAAAATGATTTAAGTAAGTGGGGGCAACAGGAACTGAAATTGAATACCATGCATGTATGAGTTTGTCCAACTGTTATGTATAACTGTAAAGCTCTAATAAAAAATAAAATAAAAATGGAAAAAAATGATATAAGTAAAGACAAATATACAGTGTAACAGAGGAGGCACTGTGTACCTCTGATTTAACCTAACAAAAGGTGAGATAATTGGTGTTACTTGAATTGTACCCACATCCGCCATGACTTATTTAACTTTCTCTTTTGCAAAATAAATTCACAATATAATTTGCCATGTTTTATATTTTTCAATTAGGATAAACTGGTTATGAAGTGCAGATTATTTAGGATTCTGGAATCAATTCAGTTCTTAGGAAAAACTTGAAGGAAACAGCAGAGTACATTGCACGGCATAAGATTATTAAGAATATGTGGAGATGTGGAGGTTGTGTGTGTCTATGTGAGAGTGTGTATGTGCCCATATGTACTTAAAAACAGTCTTTTTACATCTGGAATTAAGTTAGACTGAAATTATAAGAAGTATATTTATTTCCTGTATTACTGATAGTAATTCTGATATCAGAATAGCTACAACATAACTAGTAGAAGCTGATATAAGAATATATCTGAAAGACAGGTTAAAAAGTGAATGGAATAAAAATATCTAAATGTCAATCCAAGTGATCACAGGGATGGAAAAGAAAGCCATTCATGAAGAGAGAGAGAAAAAAATCTTCTAACAAGTACAATCCCTACCTTTTCACCTTTAAATTTTATGCTTTCTCCAGTTGACAGAGTTGGATTGAGAGAAAAAATTACAGATTCTCCATAAAAAAGGATATAAAGATGTCCAGTGAGGCACAGGCCGGAGGACCTTCCAATATCGATCAGGTCACTGATGACTTCCAGTAGGATAGAAGTTAATGTGTTCTTAAGGGAGGTTCTTTCGGAAGAAAACTAAACACAAACTCTCTGCTCTTTCTCCTAAGTGAATAAGATGAAGAATACACACAAAGATAATTTTGAAGAAATGGAGACTGTTGACCTCCATAAAAGCTATTACATAGGTAATTTTCATACTCATATAGGTACTTGTTGTACATATTCCATCAATGGTTATCATCATTACTCTTCTCTGCACATTGCTCTTTGCTTCATGTCTTTGCCTAAAAAAATGCCTACTTTTCTAAACAGAAAATGACTTCTGATCTCTCCACCCTTTTGGCACTTTCCTCCTGCTTCTTATCTGAATCTTTTCTGTCTGGTTTCAATCTTTCCCAACAGTGTACAATCTTGGAGGAAATTGATCATGTGCTATTGATTCAAATGTCCAAATGGAAAATAAACACATAATGCATTTCTAATGCACATCATAATAGAATTAGAAATGATATTTCTCAGTCAGATCACTCTAGGAAAGATCGTTCAAAAATATTCCTTTTTGCTCTGCCAAGAAAAGGTGAATATGGTTAAATGCATGCACAGATGTGTAAGTGAGTGCCATGGGAAAGTTTAACTCCCATATTGATTACTGACTGACTGTTTACCACATCTTTCCCATGTATCCACTATACTTTGAAGTTCTAAGAAAATTGAATTGAACAGTAGAATATATTCCATTGAAGAAATAACTAGAGAATTTAGGAATGAATTATCCTTGCTGATACTTGAACATGTTATTTGTCTGAACTATAGAAAAGTATGTCAATGATCATCTTTGATCCATGATTGCCATCTGTAGAAATAGGAAACAAGGGAAAACTTGATAATCAAAGTCTCAAGAAAGAAAATTAAGAGTAGTATGGAATTAAATTAACAACATCCAGTAATTACATATATGTATACAAATTATTTTCTTTTTGTGAAAGTGCCTACATTCAAGGATGTCTAAGTTTCCAAGCACTGGGAATAGTTCTGAATCCAGAACTATTGAAGCCCTCTGGTCTGAGATGAGTCAAGCATCATAATTCATTGCATTATAGTAAAAATATCCCATTAAGACCAGAAGTTTCCAGTATTTGTGACAGCCTTTTCTGCAGTTTTTCAAGCTGACTAGCATGGCCATAGTTCTGTCTGGATGCCTTCCCTTCCCTCTTTAGCTTACTAGCATACCTAGTAATGTGGTTCCTTTCTCTCTATCCCTCAGTTCAGGGACTTCTGTGTCTGGCTTCCTCTCCACTTCAATTACTTCAACAGTTTCTAAGTGGTAGCTCCAAGAACTAAAACTTACCTGCAGATTCACTTATGTGCCCTTTGACTCAGCAAACAAAATGGTCCTAAAATTGATAAGCTTCATATAAAGGCCCATTATCCAGCTATTTTTGAAAAAACTTAAGAAGATATACTGGGACTGTCTGAAGCTGAGAACCAGCAAATCTCTACACTGGACCTTTATTTGCTTATTCAACAAAATCCTCATTGTTATTTGTTATACAGGATCTGTTCCAGTTCAGTAATGTAAGTCAATTGATTCTCTCTGGCTTCTTTAGGAACTTTAATTTTGTGCTCATGAAATTCTTAATATTCTAGCTTTGAAAACTGGCAGGTAAACTTCATTTGTTTTGTCTAAAAAGTCCATGTTTAAGTTATTGTACACCATATTCTATCAACTAAAATTTGTTGTAGTTCTGTATTATAAGGATTTTTTTTAATTTATATTTTTTAGATAATGATGAAAAAACTATTTTTTCTAATTTGCCTATAATATATATCTTTAATTCAAGAGAGAAAGATTAAATGTTTATAGTTTCTGTTGTTATTTGCTATGGTAAGTTATCCATTTCATAAATGTTTATTTTTTTTTACAATTGATAGGTCTGGCATATCAAAAAAGTCATAGAAAGATAAAATAACATTAGAAATTTAGTGCAACATAAAGGACTATATTACAAAAAGGAAGTTGCATATATGTATAAGGTATAGAATTTTAGTATGCTAAGCATTTATGGTACCATTATTGGAATGACAGTAATGCCATTTGTTTACTAATGATTTATGTTGTTTAGATCCCAATATCACTACTTCCAGTCTCAGTAATTCTTATAATATAAATTGGTGAAAATCAAGAAAATGTATTATGATTTTGCTAAAAGCTCAGTATATTATTGAGCACCTTGGTATGTGGAAGTATAATGGGGTAAAGAAAAGGTTAATATCCACAAATTTGTAATAATTTTTAGTGTTAGCAAAAACAACAAATTTAGATGATTTGTAAATTGCTTCTTTTTAACATATTTGGATCTGAAAACTAATCAAGAACTCAGTGGTAAAATGATTTTATGTTTTAGGTTCTAAATCAATTAGTTTTTAGAACTATTTATGTCTCAATTACCCAAGCAAGTGTAGCCACATGACTACTTCTGCCTTTTGAATTAAATGATATATCTCATTTAAATATTTATTTGCCTGTTTAACATGTTCATTAACAAAGATTCTACAATATGAAGGACCAATTTTTATTCCATCTTAATTAAAATTTAATCGAAAATAATAAAAGAGCACAGAATAATTTCTAGGATTTGTAGATTTTGGGCCACATGATGATTGTTGGTGCAGGAAAATGGTAATTTTAAACCTTGTCTATTTCAATACATGCATTTTCATTATTTCCTTCTATTAGAACAATGTGCACTGAAATAAGAAATACTACAAAAGTTAGAATAATGCATATTCTTTCCATTTACATGTTCTTATACTTCAGTTGTGTTCAGAATCTCTAAGGGATCTGAACATACGTGGCTTTTGAAGTGATACTTCTTATGGAGTAAGGTAGCTGCTCCATGGGTGAAAGAAATAATGGAGTATAATAATAAAACTACAAATGGCAGGAGGAGAAATGGTTGGAAATATCAGGAGTGATATTTCTCATACTGAACCATATCAGTGGGGTTATGCACTAATTAGGTTAAGGCTTTCATAACCCAATCGTTTTGTCTCTACACTTTTTACATTGTCTTACACATGATCTCAAAATATTGAAGCAATAGATTAAAAATAATTCCACAAAGGAAACCCAATGGCTGTCAATTTTTAATGTATTTTAAAATTTTTCAATCTTATGCAAATTTGTTAACACAATTGAAAATTAGTCAATAATCCCCAATTTACTACCCAGCCAACAAAATTTTGATATAGAAAAAAAGATAGATATTATAAGGGAAGAATATCATTCCAATTTCACTCACATACATAAAATTAAAAATTCCAAAAGATGAATAAATTAATTCCAACATTGTAGTAAATGATAGCTACTACTTTATGACTAATGATATAGATAGATCATAATTTTATTAATTTTTCCACAAATGGAATTGCTTAAATTGTTTAAGACTATGTGGTGTTAAAAGTAATGTTTCAAAAGAAACAGCTTAGTATGTACATTCTCAGGCATGTGGTCCAAGATCTTTTCAGTCTAATACACAAGAAATGTGTTTTCTGGATATCTAGTCAGTTTGGGCTCCTATTACTTACACTGAGTCAAAGGTGATTCACAATATATACTTTGATAGCTAGGAAACTACCCCTTTAAATACTATTTCTCTCTCCTCAACCATAAAAGTAAAATAAGGAATATACATTTTTAAAGTTGCAATTATCAATGAAATGTCTACTTAGTTTTCATCTTAACCAAATCTAATACTTCTCATCAAAGAAAAAACCTACTGCCCTCTCAGGACTTACCATGGTTGCAATTATACAGTTATGCTGGAGATCATTAATATTATGTTTCCTCTTCTAGATCATGTAGAGTTTCTTTTTCCTGTTTATTTTCCTCTTCACTCGTAAATATTTAGAACCCACTAGAGTACCTGGTACATGGTAGATCTTCATCAAAGATTTGCTTAATAACGTTTTGTTAGTGAATAAGAAATGTGTAGGTAGTTTCTTAATTATTTCTGATGTTAGCACAGCTTTGATGCTAATCACCACTTTGAGTGTTCTCTAGTTTTTCTGCACTTTACCTTGTTTGTAATCTGTGTTTGAAAAAGAACAGCCTAGTTATTTTTCTCAAAACATTTTTGGAAAGTATGAAATATTCTTGGTGAATTCTAATACTCAATACGTATTAAACACAAAAATAAGTCAGTAAAAAATTGACTTGGTGAATTCTAATACACAACAGAGAGAATAATTATGTCTGATCAGAGATAATATGGTGACAATGAAATAACATACATATGACATTTTTAGAAACCAACTCATTGTTGATTTATATTGGTTTTAGATTTTAAAATATTCTAAATATTTGTTTTAGTCAACTTTTTTTTATAAAAAAAGAGAGGGACAGTGAGAGAGAATCAATTTTATTTGGTTTTTCATGTGGCCTTCATTGCTTCAATACTCTTTTGTGTACGTGGTGCTGGGGTTTGAACTTGGGTTCTTGTGTGTGCCAGGGAAGTACCGTAATCACTGAGCCACAACTACAGCCTTTTAGTCAGCCTTTTTGTTACTGTGACTAAAAGACCTAACAAAAACAATCAGAGGTGGAAAAATTTATTTTGGAACTCACAATTTCAGAGGTGTCAGTCCATTAATGGCTGACTTCATTCCTTAGGGCCTGAGATGAAGCAGACCATCAAGGTGGAAGTGTATGGAAGAGGAAAGCACCAGGAACATAGCACCAAGAAAGAGAGAGACCTCTGCTCAGCAGCACAAAATATATACCCCAAAGGCACGCCCCCAATGACTTAACTTTATCCCACTATCAGCCTACAGTTACTACTCACTTAATCCCTATTAGAGGATTAGTGCACTGATTGGGTTAAAGCTCTCAGAACCCAATCGGTGCACGTCTAAGTCTTCTTGCAACATCTCTCATACGAGCTTTTGGAGGACAACTAATATCTAAAACATAATAGTAGTTTTTAATATTCTTTGATTTTTGGACTCAATTATATAGGGATTTCCTTTTCTTACTATTAAATACTGTCTTAATAGATTCATCTTATAAATCCAACATTTTAAAATACTTTTTGAAATCTGATGATACACCCAAGATCTGGATCTAGAGTGCTCTATTCTCAGGACAGAACTTATTCTGCATTAATGTTCAGGCTTTGCCAGTTAGAGTCAACAAGAAGTAAATTAAGTCACAAATACATCACTGGTCTCTATTGTACTTCTTACGTATTTTCCCATGGCATTCAAGTTTTCCCTTGTATGATTCACACATAACATCCATTTTCTTCTCATCTCTCATCTACTGGACTCAATAAAGGAAACAAATATTACTCATACCTGAATACAATATGCTATTGTAGCCATAAAAAATATTTATTAAGCCTCTGCTACATTTTTATAACCATATCAGATGAAACACAAAAATGATTGTACAACAATAGAAGTACCCAATAAAATTTAAAAGAGAGTGAGAAAAAAAGCTTTATTTTTCCATATTAATAAATGAAGGACGAAGACACATACGTAAATTTATTTATTTAAAAAGCACTTACTAAATGCCTCCTACATATTAAGCATGAAGTTGAGTTCTGTAGAAGCATTGTCATACGTTGTTTGTGCTTAATTATCTCTGAATATAATGAGGTAAAAAGCTCCAGAAGCCTGTTTGTGACTGTATTTCACAGGCAAGGTACAGCAATATGTACAAGGTTGTACAGAAAACTTGCACAGGGCCTGTCTGCAGTGAAAATTAATGTGGGGATCTAAATAATCAAGAGAGTCATCATGAGGTGACCCTTGAGCTATTTTTCCAAATTAGGACCTTTAAATCACTCTAAGAGCTGCTGAAAGGTAATTCCATGCAGAGCAACATCAAAAAAGGGAAAAATTCCTAGCAAAATATGTTAGCTGAACTAGAACAGGGCACAGAGGTATGAAATGGATAGAGAGCACTCAGAATACTTCTAGATGTTTTGGTTAAGGATGACAGTAACAGAGGTAGAGAGGTAGAGAGATGGAGGACAATTCCTAGCCAGGCATCACGTCCTGTGCCTGTAATCCCAGCAACCCAGAAGACTGAGGCAAGAGATCCAAAGTTTGAAACCAATCTGGAAAATTTAATAAAACTGCCTCAAAATGAAAAATCAAAAAGGAACCAGATATGGTAGCTCAGGTCTATAGCATCTCTGGGATTCATCCCTGGCACCATGAAGGAAGGAAGAAAGGAAGGCACACAGGCAGACATAGGAAAGGAGGGGTGGGGAGAGGCAGGAGGAAGGAAGGAAAATTCCTGTCTCTAGGTTAATTTACTGAGGGCTGGTAATTCCCAAGAACTTCCAATCTAGTTTTAATATCAGTTAAAATTTGGAAAACAATGTGATACCCCAAGCTCTCAGGATGATAGCAAGGCTTGGGATAGAGTCACTTCACAGCAGTTCCCAACTGTCATTGAGAAGCCTTCTATATTTATTATGAATTGCTTTTCATTTCCTTTGAATGGTGTGGCATGGAAAAAAGTTTGGAAGAAGAAATATCATGGAGAATTTAGGAACAAATAATAAGAATAATTGCCACTCCTCTCAAATATCATGACATAATAAATCTTTCAGAAATGAAACATTGATGGGGCATTAATGAACCCACATTGGTAAAATATAAATTTTTATAGTAAGTCAAAATTCATATTTTTTTAACCTCACTTATGTCTAAAATAATTTTGTCTTAAGAAAGTTGCATAGTTTTACTAGTAGAAAATTCTATGATAGCATTCCATAATTTGGAATTAAAATTAAAGTTATAGTATTTTGGAAATATAAAAAATTACATATAAATTAAAAATGTATGGGGCTGGAGCGGTGGCTCGGTGGTTACGGTGCTTGTCTGGCATGCGCAAGTACATGGGCTCAAACCCCAGCAACCCACGTACACAACTAAGTGTCAGAGCAACGAAGGCCATGTGAAAAACTCAATAAAAATTGATTCTCTCTCTCTCACTGTCCTTCTCTTTTAAAAAAAAAAATGAACTTCTCTCTTCTCTCTCTTTAAAAAAAGTATTACATAAAAATATAGTATATTATTGAATATATCACATAAAGTATAATGTACTAAAATATAATATATAATGCTCATATATCTATACCTGGATAATAATTAATAGATTATCATAAAATTAGGCGATCATATTCTCCATAAATGGTGAAGTAATAGTAAATATGCTTTAAGTCACACAAGTATTAAACTCCATAATGCAATACAGTCATAAGAAACAAAACAAAATTTTGTTCAACAACAGCCCACATATAAAGAGGAAGTTGAATAAATGCATATCTCAGTGAAATAGCCATCTTCATTTGTCTTAGTGCACTGCAGTATATAATGACTGCAGTCTATTATACATTATATAGGTCCACAACCAAGTTCATTAGCTGCTTCATGGTTTCCTATCCTTCTAACCACTGGAAACCTTAGCATCATCATTAGCTGCTTTTCTGCTTGGACTTCAGCAAAAATTTCTTTCTGAAGGAGGATGGTGAGTCTGGGTTAGAAAGCAGGCCTGGAA
Organism: Aplodontia rufa; assembly: GCA_004027875.1. NCBI lineage: Eukaryota > Metazoa > Chordata > Mammalia > Rodentia > Aplodontiidae > Aplodontia > Aplodontia rufa. The sequence goes on along the minus strand of PVKS010001610.1, from coordinate 98,073 downwards.
GAGGAAGATTGCACACAAGTGTTTTGACAGGCAGACTATACGTGTCGACCCATTCTACACCAATTTGGAGGGTCCTCAGCAGTTCAGGGTGGCAATTCAGTGCACAAGTGAGCGATATTTAATCAACAACCTTGTTGGTACAGGAGATCATAGCATGGTAGTCAATCAACTAGACTGGAAGGGGACCTAAAGCACACCCAAGAAGTCACAAGAAGAGATGCTGGATGAGTGAAAGGTCAATCAGGTAGCCAGGAATCAGAAAAGCAAACGAGGTGAACAGCAGAGGAGGGTCACGCATAGACTCTGCACCTAGATCAGCACAAGTTGAGAAAATCAGATAGGAAATCTCACTGGCAACCCTTTGCCCAGTGGTGCTGCATTATTTGTGAATTACAGAATATTCCAGGAACATAGTGTTTGTCTTTTGATGATAGAAATGTCTGTTTAACAATAGATGCGCGGGAGAGGGAGGGATCTAGGGCTAATTCTGGTTTAAGAATATATGCATATCACATTGTTACTTTACATGCATTTATGATTGTACAATAGCACATTTCATTAATAAAAATTAAAAAAAGAGAAACTAAATAAAAATTGATTCTCTCTTTAAAAAAATAGACACCCCTCAGACTAAAATGGCAAAACTAGGTAGGTTTAGAACACTGGTCAATATGCTCTGATATTCCTATTATTTTCTGATGTCCTAAAAGACTCAATTTCTTTTTCAGTTGTTATTTGATGAAAGTGTGGATATCAACAAGAGTTTCATGGTGAACAAGCAACTCACTATTTCTTCAGCATTCTAGTCAGGATTCTTATTTGGAAGTAAATATCAGAAAAAATTTGAAGAAAGCAAGGCTACCCTCTGTACCCTACTTGTGTCATTGTGTGTGTGTGTGTGTGTGTGTGTGTGTGTGTGTGTGTGTGTGTGTGTTATCTAATCCCCTACAACACAAAGATGATTGAAGTCATCCTGTTTTTTATTGATTGATTCATCTCATATATAATTTCAAAATAGATTTGAGATAGCTGAGAATATACCCTGCTAAACCCACAGGCTAACATCTCTTTGGACTTATCAGAGCTGTTTTATCACAGCTTTCAAAGGCTCAGTGTCCTCAGTCCCCTCTGTCTTCTCTGAGACTTTGTCCTTCAATTATTCTCTATTTGTTTTGAATTTTTTTTATTTTTCTTTCATTCTTCTTTCTCTTCCTTTCTTTTTCTTTCTTCCTTTCTCCTTTTTTGGTGTATCCATGCAATCTCCTTTGGTAAATATGACACAGTAGTTACCACCAAAAATTAACCCTTTGATCCTAATTTTCTATTTGATTTCATTTCGCTGCCAATAAACAATTATTTACACCAGCTTCTATTTCCCTTCCTCTCCTTTTGAGACCCACCGACATCATCTATCTCCAGCACCTTGATGAAATCACACTTTTTGATGTGAAATTGACTGCTATTACTTAATTTTGGGATGCTTTCACCACCCATCAAAACTTGCTTTACTTGAATCTATCCCTTTTTCTTTTGCTCTTGTGGATGATCTCTCTTCTGTACACAGATACAGGAGATAATTATTTTGAAAATCTCAGTGGTTACTGTTCTTTCTTTAATAATATCATGTAGCTTAACCCACATTTTACCTTTTAATCCCATAATCCCTTTTTCCCTTTCACTCAGGAATTTGCCCTTACTTCTGGTTTAATTAGTATTTCTTAATATAACTATTTAAATTTACACTGACAATCTAACTTCTTTTTGCAGCTCTGCCCCATATCTCTGAGGAGAATAGTTATATTTAATCCAATGAAAGACATTTTACCATATCTGAAGCTGAACTGATTTCCATGTGTCTTTTCTCTTTGGTAAAAATTCAATTCCTCTTGCTTAGGTTTCATGTCCCCAGCACTTAAAATCTCATAACCGCTTCTATCTTCTTTCCTTTCTGAGAAATCCATATATTTTCACATGTCTAAATGACTTTGGTTTTAGTTCTTTCTTTTCTGTGTCCATCACCACTATCCTAATTAAGGTTTAGACCATCTTCTCAGTTCTACAAAACAGATGCTTCACTCACTACAGTTTCTCCTCATACCATTCTACTTGCAAACACGTTAATTTTTCTAAGTACTGTTTTGATCATGTCAAGCATCTCATTTAAATATTTTGAATCAAATCAAAGCAACTGAACCACAGTTCAAAATCGCTCAGTTAACCCTTTTAAATTCCTCCAATTACTTCTACTACTACTCAAAACAGCCAGATTTATGCACTGCCATCCAAATCGCTGAGTCTCTTCCCATGCTGTAATGCCCTCCCACCTATCTGAATTTTTCTTACATAACAAGACCAAGTTCAAATTCTATTTCCTCCATAAGCACTTTAGTTTGCTGCAAACTTCAACAATCTCCTAAGTTCCATACATACAACATTCAGCATATTTTTCACATAAATTAGGCAATGCATGCCATTTGGACATATGCATATATTGTTTTTATTCTATTTCCATTGTTTTATACAAGAAAAATACGTTTTATATTTCAATAGTAGCTATTTAATTTTAGTTTACAGTAAACAGTACATTGTTTAAATTTATTTGCACAGAAGACCACAGTACTTAATATTCATAAAGCATGGCACAAACTTTCACTTCTCTTCTCCAAAATTTGTATTCTATGTGTTTGTGTAAAATATTTAATTGTAGATAATTTTTCTATTAAATTTACAGAAGGCATTTCTTTATTCTCATTTTTGTTCTTGTATCTGCATATATGTGTGCATATTTACACCCTGACTCCTTTATGATCTAGATAAGCAATGGCATTCTCTACCTCAATCCATTCCCTTTTACAATTAGTCATTACACTAGCTGTCTTTCCTGCCTCACTATGTAGATGTTAGCATGAATGTATACTGTGTTATGAATATAAAGTCTCTGTGCATAAATATATCAAAGCAACTCAAAGGGAAATTATTTAGTTATTATCACCATGATTATTTTACGTTATGAGGGGTAAAAACATTTACAATGAATGTATAACAGGATTTATCTGAGAAAAGTTACATAGGAGTGCCTTAAGTATATATCTTTTATGTGGAGTATTTTCAATTTTCAAATGTATATCTCAAAGATCACTAGTAAAATTTGTTTGATGGAAATGACAAGGGCTCAGAGATTTTACATTGTCTGATAAATAATATGAATTGGAAGGAATTTATTTTCTTCTTTTAGAGCATTTCATAGCAAAATTCAAATTTGTCACTTTGAGCCCCCAGGTTTTAAATACTATTTATTGTGACTACAAGTTGGTTTTTATAAAGAGCAGCAGTGCCCTCTAGTGGGTACTTTCTTTTCAAATGTTGTATATTGATTTTCTTAAATAGCTCAACCACTTCTTGATTCTTATTTGTCTATTTGTGATTTTTCTAGTAGAATTTGTACACAAATTACAGTTGTATACATTTTCCCACATTTTTGTTTCTGATAAACTATATCAAAACATATACAAAATTTAATTTAATTATTTTCATGGATTTAACAATCAAATTTTTCTTTTAAATAGAAATTATGTCTCTAGAATATTTCTGACAACCTTATACCCAAACCAGTTTAATTTCCTTGCCAATTATGATTAGAAATTCAAAATGAATATGAATATATGTGGTAGTTTGCAAATGAAACTTAGCTCAATTTATTTTATCTATGAAATAGTTAAATAAAAATATAACTAAGAAGTCCATGAGGATATGAAACAGACTGGTAATAAATCCAAATATTTGCCACCTATTACTTTTCTTTCCAGAATACATAAAGATGTTCAAATAGTAATTATCTTCTAGCAGCTTATTTATATACATAGGAAAATGAGCCTATGTCTATTTGCAGTTTAATCCAGTTAAATAAATATTTATAAAATATCAATTAGTGCTGGGTGGTAAAGATACAGTAAGAAATATGGTACACTTGCTAGAACCGTTTCTCCAGCAATTATTCTATTAAAATAATATCCCATAATTTCATTAGGTTTCTGGATACAAAGAATCTTTCTTCCTAATAAGACAATAAGAATATAGATTGTTTAAAATACGTTTAAGTACATTTTGAATATGAGCACAACTCTGCTGAGTATTCAGCACTTAAATCCTAAACTATCTGTCATTTTCTGTGACATTTTAAATTTCATGCTATTCATTAAGACAAATACATTTTAATTGAAAATACGTAAAATAATTCCATAAGAAGTAAGGTTTTAGGGGGCTGGAGTGGTGGCTCAGTGGTTACTGTGGTTGCCTGGCATAGTCAAGGACCTGGGTTTGAACTCCAGCACCACATATACAACAAAGTATCAGAGCAAAGCAAGCCACATGAAAGTCTAAATAAAAATTGCTTCTCTCTTTCTTTCACACTGTCCCTCGATCTCTCTCTTTCTCTTTCTTAAATAAAAAATAAGATTTTTAAAACTGCCATAAGCATGCCTACAATTTTGAGAATATGTTATAGACACTTGTGTTGTTTCCATTAACACTTCAATTATAACAAAAGAAGCTAATAAATACTTTATTATTCTAGCCCAATTTTGCTAATGCATTCAAGTTGCAGAATTGTCTACAGGTTACCTGTGTAAAATAATCTTCAGTTTTCAGTAGTGCTGGGTATCTTCTATGGGCCCCTCAAGTACCCCTTCTATCCTTTTCGATCATGATCCATTCTCTGGAAGGTTGGCATCCATATAATGCAAAAACGGTCTTTCTACCTCTCCAGTTCCTCTCCAGTTCTTCCAGAAGAACGGAGGAAGAGGATTCACTACTCAATCCCTCTTCACTCTATCCCTCCAACAAGACTCACAGCTCCTGTTAGGCATCCTTCTCTATTGGCTTCTCAGAATCATATCCTCTCCTCACCCTGGGGCCTCTCCTTGCTAAGTGCACTGTTACAAATTGACTTGTGTTGCTCTAAAGTTTATATGTTGAACCATAACCCCCAGTAACTTAGACATGTCATTGTGTTTCAAGCCTTTAAGAAGGTAATTGATTTCAAATGAGTTTGTTAGCATGGGTCCTAATCTAATAGGACTGGTGTCCTTATAAAAATAGGATATTAGGAGATGTGTGATGGAGACCAGGGGTGCATGCACAACAAGAAAAGGCCATGTGAGAACTCAGGTTGGAGATGGCCATCCATAAGCACAGGGGAATAGCTTCAAGAGAAGCCAACTCTGCTTGCACCTTCTTCTGGACTTCTAGTCTTCAGAACTTTGTGAAAACACACTTCTGTTGTTTAAGTCACCCAGTTTGTGCTGTTTTGTTATGGTAGCCCTGGCAAACTAATCACATACCCTCCCCAAACTACCCTGTAGCTTCCTTTTCCTCTGACCTCAATTTCTTAAAGAGTCAATGGTATACCCTTTTGAATTACTCAATTTGAGGGTGCCATGTATTTCCCAATCATTTTTCCTCCCATGTTTGTACTTGTCCTGGGTTTATAAAGTGAATGACATGATGGTGCTTTAGTTTCCTAGGCCCACTGTGACAAATGGTCATAAACTGGATAACTTAAGACAACTCACAGTCCTGCTGACCAGCAGTACTCTAAATGTCAGAAAGAGTAAGACCCCACTAGGTACTCTAGGGGAAAACCCTTCCTTGTCTTATCCAACTTTTGAAGGCTCCAGATGCTTTGGGGGGCAACAGCGCTCCAGTCTTGCTTCCACTGTCACATGATCCTTTCTGCATGTCTTCTTCCTTTGTCTTCCAAGGAAACTTCTCATTGAATTGAGGGCCCACCCCAATTAATTCAAAGTCTTCTCATCTTGAGAGGCCAATTTAATCACATTTATAAAAACCCTTTGTCCAGAAAAATTTTCACTTATCCAGATAGAAATAACTTTTGAAAGACAATATAACCTTTGACCAAAAAATAAATAAAACTTTAAAGGTACTTAACTCTTCTTTCCTCACATCTCAGGTCAATGTAGCATCTGTCCTAAGATCAATACTAAAGAAAAAAACTGTCATTATTAGAAGGCACAGGATTCCACAGGATTAATGCTGAAGTAGAGATAGATACTATGTCCCTCCAAAACCCACCTTCCTAATTCAAAATGGGGCCCATGAGCAGGCAGGACATAGAAAAATGTTGATTGAAAAAAATTAAGTACATAATGTATGCATTTATGCAAATTTTTACAAGTTTATATGAAACTATAGTTATTTAAGAAAAATGTTCTGTCAACTCATTCATGGATTGGTTTATTTAACTATTTCCAAAGCATGGCTTTCTGAGAAAATGTAATAAAAAAAGAGTAATGTTCTTTAAAAATCAATATTATGATTCATGAAGCAAAAAGAATTAAATTTAGAAGCTTATTTTATGTAATCTTTTATTTTACACATGAGAAAACCAAGTCTATATTCATCAAGCTTTCTAATCTAGGAATGGACTTCTTCCTCCAATTCCATACCACACATTAACACTTGCACAAGTGCATTATTTCTTGTTTTGGAAGTTAGGTACAAAAGAACATTTCTACTCTTTCTATAATAATCAACAATGTCTAAAGGAACAGACATAAACACACAAGAAATTGATCTCCTAAAACTGTGGCTGGTCAATTATAGCCAGAGAAATATGTCCCTAGATAGTTTATATACAGTTTTCTTTTGAAAGAAGCATTTCTCACCAACAACTTATGGTCTAAAGGAATTCTACCAAGTTTTTAAACATCATATTGTAAAGAGATTGTTTTAAAACCTAATTATAGCTCGTAATGAACCCATTGTGCATGAATTAGCAGTTAATAAAAATTCTGGAGCTAAATTTTCCCTGATGGTAAAATTATAACAATATGTCATTCTTATTTTTATTTCTTTTTCTCTATGTAATTTTGTGAAACCTAATTCCTTTATTTCCTCAAATAGAGAGTGAAAATAATGTTATTATCTGACCTCTAAAATGTTCAATTTACACATAATATTTTATGATTCTTTAACATTTCATTTCAGTTCAGTCAATTATTTTGAAAAGAACAGTAGAATTTACAGACATATAAGAGGAGGGTGTAGTACTGCTTCATGACTTCCCAACCACGCATAATTATAACATAAGTGTTCCAAATAAAACAACGCTTTATCAATTTTAAGACTTCTTTTGAAGACAATAAACTTTATATTGGTACTTCAAAAACAGCAGATTGGAGACATTTTTATTTTTATTTTATTCCTACATGTCTCCTCAAATTGTCTTCCTTTCACAGGAGAATTTGACTCTGCCTCTAAGCCTGTTTGATGTCTGATGCCTCAAGAAATGACCATGCAGAAAGAAAAAAGAAAAGTACAAAGAAATCAAACTATTTCCTCCCAGGAGGCAGTTAATATTTGGTTTATACTTGATTCAGACATTTCTGCTACATTCATATTCATCAAAATGAATGCCTGCTGAAAGCTGACAACAATATTGAATGTTTCTTGAGTATTGCAGCAGGAGGTTGCAATCCACGTCAGAAACTGTAGTTCAGTGATTTTTTTTATGTTTAGTGCGACTTGCTCACTGGGAAGACACCATATGGTGCTAGAGTCATTAAATTCTTCCCTACTGGACATGTAAGTTAACTTCATGCCCAAATTCTTATTTGCAAAAAAAAAATGTTTAAGGATATATTCATAAGGACTTGAAAATGCAAGGACCTTTATATTCAATCATCTATCTACTGACAGTGATTGATGCTATCTTTAGCATCAGAACCAAGCAAGTGTGGACAGTCATGGGAATCATCAATTAATTGACAAGCTAAGGGTAGAAGTCATGAATCAGACGTTATGCCTTTCTATTTTTATTACTTAGTATGTTAAATTGGCCATGACCAGAGCATAGAACATATTTATTTCTGGAGGTATAAATATAAGGTGTGCTGAAAAGTCTAAAGATTCCACATGAAAACTAACTATAGTCTGCCCCACCCCACAATTCCATGGGGCCAATACAAATCCAGCAGAAAAATTGCAGCTTTCCATATTTGTGACATTCATGGTAAAAAATACACTTACCAAATGCTACCATGTCCTGCAAGAACTCTGCAACAGGCCTTTTGCTTTTCCTCTTAATGCCTGCTCCTGATTTATGTATTTCATTGACCTCTAATTCTCAAAATTAATTTCTTCTTCTTTGCTCCCATGAACAGCACTTAGTGTAGGTCATCAATAAATACTATATAACTTGAAAAAAATTTAAGTTCCAATTGATTGTTAATTAAATCCACGTTTGCATTCCTACTCCCCTGAAGCTTTATACCTAACACATGGTAAACACCTAATCCACTTTACTGATTTGCTAGTGAATCAGTGGTAAACTTTATTGCTTGTGTTTATCCAAACAATATTCTTAGATCTTGGGCAAGTTATTTCTTCTCTCCAGACTAAGCTTCTAATTTGCAATATTAAATGTTTAAAACATTGCAATGTTAAATGTTTAAAACATAAAATTACATAGATTGTAATTGTATAGTTTCAAGTTTTGAGTACTCAAAAATATAAAGGAGTTGTCTCATAATTTGAAACTAAGTAAAATGTTTATCATTAAAAAATGTTAAAGATTAAGAGAAAAGCATTTCATATTCAAAACTCCAAAGAAAATCTGTATCTTCAATACAAATGCTTGAAATCAAAGGTCCAGTGATCTTTCCAACCAGAAGCTCCATATGCACTAGGTAGCACCACACTGAAGGCTAATTGGTTTGGGAAATAAATCTGATCAGAACTGCCAAGTGCAAATGAAATATAATGATTGGCGTAACAGACTTAATGCACACTTTCTTCCCAGTGTTTAGCTGTAGTTATTAGTGGCTGCCTACCTCCCTGCCTCCAGCAACATCCATGTCTCTAGAGCTCCTGAACCCATTTACTTTCCATTCACTGTTTGCCTTGCTGCCTGCAACTGCATTAAAACATCCCTGAAGAATTTGTTCCATCAATTCTGGTAGCAGTTGTAGTCACAATTGTTTGACACATCAGCAGTACTGCAAGTGAGAAAAAAAAGGAAAAAAAAAAACCAAACACCACTCAGCTCATGAGTCACTGTAATTAAGATACTGTGATATGAGAAAAGGATAGAAATAAAAGGTGCTTCTGTTTCACAAAATGAACTATTTGATACCTGAGATATTGCCAGTCACAAGGTACAGTAATGATTTTTGGAATGACAATGCATTTAGTATTAGTTAAACTTCCAGAGTGAGACTAAATGGTAAGAATGAAAGGAGTACAGCACTAAAGAACTGGGCTAATTATTTCAAGTCTGTAACCGTGACTCCCTTGAGCTCTCATCCTAGAAGGTTAGTTTTCCTCTTAAGAATTTCTTGTTAAATGTTTATTCCAGGTACCAGAAATTATTTGTAAAATGAGAAATACCAGGCATTAATAAATATTTTAGTCCTGTTAATTTTGAGTAGTAGTACCATAAATGCAATATAATTTATTCCATTTTTATTATGATAATTACCTATAACTTATATACAGATTTGCAGAATTTTAAATACCAAAGAAACCCTAGAGATCATATGCCATATCATTCTACTAGAAGGACAACTGAAATTCCTTACCTGAAGACTGGGAAAAAATTGGTGGTAAAGCAGGAATAGAATATCCCCTAACTTCCATATTGAGCCTCTTTTCATTATGCATTTTTGAGGTTAGAAATGTTCCAATTGTCAGAGATTTTACACTCCAACAAGTACATAGTTAATATACTTAAGACAATGATGAGAACAATACAGAATTATATTATATTTTAACAGTTAAGTTATTTGTGTGCTAAGTTAGTTTTGAGGACAGGGATAAATGTGGGAGAGTGACACAGGTTAGGCCAGTTTCCATGTCATATTCTCTGGTGGGCTTTCCCTGGTCACCCAACATAAAGTAGCTCTCTGGTTATTCTGCATCCCATCACTCAGTTTTGTCTTTTTAATAGCATGGAAGCATCATATAATACATTCTTGCTATGTATTTGTAATATAAGCTCCATGAAAGGGTAAACCTTGACTGGTTTACTTAAAACTGTATATTCAGCACCTAGTAGGTACCTGGCACTGCTTGGTAGGTGCTGAAAAATATTCATAAATGAATAAATAATTAAGGATCAAAGAAAAAGAGTGGATGTTATAAAAATATAACAACAGGAATAAAAGAGAACTTTTAAATTATATATTTAGCAGAGATGGTAAAATAATCTGTAGTGAGGCAATAGAACCATCCAGCATTCTAAGCAGAGTTGGTTTAGAAGATGGTACTAATACTAAAAATAAATAATAAAAGACAAAGACGGGTCAAGTAAGTGATGGTTATGTTCAATGTTACCTTTTTCAAATCTACCACAAATGGGAAGTGAGTGTGATGGATCAAGTACGCAACTGTAGACAAGGAGTTAAATGTGTAATGGGAAGAGCTGTTTTCGTCCATTAGAACCCATTGTTCTGCGCTAGTCACTGGTGAGTTTTTGTACATAGATATGATGACTAAGGTTTTGTGTAATTCATAAGACTAAAGATAGACAAATCAATACATAGAATAAGCCTCAGACAAATTTGTACTGATTCAAAAGAAGACAAAAGGTAAATTTTCCAGGGGAAATAAGTTGCATATTGGAAGGCAGTATACACTAAACACAGGAAACAGGAATCCCTTGGCCTTTGATGGAGACCCATAGAGACCATCGCTCAGAATTGTCTTTTTTGTATTTATCACAAGATGAAGAAAGTCAATTTGCAAAAATTGAAAAAGAATCACTAAAAATGTTGTAAGACACTGAAGTGCAGTACAGCATGTCCCGGTCCAGCCAGGTTCTGACCTGAGGGACGGGCTGGGGATGAGAAAAACCACAGGCCGGAGACCCGAAACGGTCTTTCTTTATCCAAGCTTCACTTCTCCTTTTTATATATCCATGCTTTACATCTCTCTTTCAAGGCAACGTAAATGTCTTAGTCTACTCGTCCATTTGTGCTGCTACGACAAAACGCCCAACATTGGGTGATCTCAAACAAGTCAAGGCAACTCTTCAAGACTGCACTCCAGAACAAACACGGACAGCAATTACTCACAGTTCTGGAAGCTGGGAAGTTCAGGATCGAGGCACAGGCAGGTTCGGCTGCTGGCAAGAGCTCATCTTCCAAAGGAGCAGGGACACCACGAGCAGCAGAAAAATGTGAGAGCTCTCCTTGCAAGAGCTCCCAACTGCTGGCTGGAGCCTCTTTTTTAAAGACCTTCACCTCACCCCCTCAAGGCCTCTCTACATTAGCTCGTTCATTGCCACACCTGGATTTCGGAGGCACATGTTTGACCAATAAGCCTCTACGTGTGCCTTTAGAAGGATCTAGAATAATTGGCAGGTGATACCAATGCGAAACATCTGAAGCCCGTGTCAACACTCTGTTTTTCAAGCTTAACAATACACAATTTAGCAGCCCTTCCCGAAGGAGCTTATGCCAACAGCAACAAGATCCAGGGCAGCTGATAAAGGTCAGACCCCAACATAGCAGATATTTTTGTACACAAGATTCCTGGATATTAGTGAGAGTCTACGAGGGAAACAGAAATTGACAGGAAACACTTCAGTATGGGACAGAATGGACAACAGCATTATTTGTAATCATCTCTCTGCTAATTCTACCCTGGCCATCCTTTGAGTCCACAGAGTCCCCAGTTCACTGACCCTTCGTGTTCATGATTGTGCATTCCCACAGGTTCTCTGTGACATTACATTCACTGTGCCATCAGCAGAACCTTCTCTTGCAGCACCATTGACTCTTTTCAGCTCTTGTTTATTGTGCACCTCTGAGAAACCATAAACATGATTAAACCAATACTATGCTTACTCTGTGTCTATTTATGTCTGTGCCTTAGCAGAAAAATAAAGATTTTGGATGAGGATGTTGGATAAACACAATAACTGCACTGATTTTTATTTCTATAAATTAATAGCAATGGACTTCAACTAAACCCTTAATGCTAGCAGTCAATCACAGAATAAATTTAGAAATAGCCATTACTCTAAATTCCTAATACTCTTTAATGCTTTCTTCAACAATGTCCCATATTACTTCCTCCATCTTTGTTCAGTTTATGATTTCGTTGTTATCTCATTGAGAAAACCAAAGAAATCTCCAAAGACCTTCCATGTCATCATCCCAATATCTATTCACCTGGGGCATCTGTATTTACTTCCTTGCTGTAATACTTCTTCTTTTTGTGTACCGGGGATTGAATCCGGGACCAATTTATCACTGAACTACATCTCGAGTCATTTTTTTTTCTAATTTTGAGAAGGATCTCACCAAGGTGCTGAAGGTCTCATTAAGTTGCTGAGGCTGACATTGAGATTAAAAGCATGAGCCTCATGCCCAGCAGTTGTCCCACTTCTTAGAGTAAGATCTCATCTTCTGTTGCCAATTTAGAGTTATAATGCCTGAATGTTTCCTTTTATTCCTACATAATCAATATTTCACATGCTGTTTTCCAATTCACATACAGATATGCTGACTACATGGCTGAGCTTAAACTTTCCTAACTCCCAGCTGATTTATTTGCTTTCCCTTGCAGCCAAACTCTATTAAAATATCTATATTCATTGATTATATGATCCTTTTTAATTCTTTTTTTTATTAAATTTTTAACTAGTTATGCTGGTCAGCTTTCTGTAACTAAGACAACATACCTGAGAAAAAACACGTAAAGGAGGAAACGTTATTTTGGCTCATTGTTTCAAAGTTTTCCACCCATACTCACATGACCCTGCTGCCTTTGTCCTGTAGTAAAACACTACATCATAGCAGAGCCCATGGTAGAGGGATTTACTCACTTCATGTAGCTGAGAAATGAAGAGATAGAGAGAGGAGCTGAGATTTTCATTTAGCAATATCCCATTCAAGAGCACCCACCTAATCATCTAACCTCTCTTTTTTTTTTTTTTTTGAGACAGTGGCAGTAAGAGATGGATAGAAAGAGAGATCTATTTTATTCAGTTTTTCATATGCCCTTCGTTGCTCCAACACTTTGTTGTGTGCATGGTGCTGGTGCTTGAACTCGTGTCTTTACGCATGCCAGGCAAACCCTGAAACCGCTGAGCCACCGCTCTAGCCCATCACCTAACTTTACATTATGTTCCATTTTCTAAAGATTCCATAACCTTCCAGAACTGCCACAAACTGACAATTCAAGTCTTTAACATATGGTGCTTTGGGAACATTTAAAATCCAAACCATAATATTGACACATAAATGCACAAAAGTTGTACACATTAACCAAGTGCCACATAATGTTTCAATCTATGTATACATCCTATAAGTTTTAAATAAGATTCAATATATTTATCTCCTCCAATATTTATCATTTTATGGTGAAAATATCAAAATCCTTTCTTCTAGCTTTTTGAAATATATAGTGCATAATTCATAATTGCCCTACTATGCAGTAGCACACCAAAATTTTCACTCTTATTAATTTTAAGAGTACACGTTTATTAATCCTTCCCCATCCCTCTCTCCCTTCTACTCTCCACATCCTCTGATTAATACCATTCTCCTTTCAACTAATCTGAAATTAATGTCCCTACAATTCACGTGTGAGTGAGATTATGCAGTACTTGTCTTTCTTCACCTGATTTCACTTAACGTAATGGTATCCAGTTCCATCTATGCAACAAAAATGATGAGATTTCTTTCTTTTTCAGGGCTAAATGGTATTCCATATACGTAATTGCCATATTGACTTCATTTATTCATTAGTTGTGTGACACCTAGATTGTTTCCATTTCTTGGTTATAGTATATAGTGACTGCAATATATATGAAAAATGTAGATGTCTCTGTGAAATACTATTTCTTTTAGTTATATGTGCAGTAGCAGGATTTCTATATTATTTGGCAGTTTTACTTCTGGTTTTTGACAAACCTCCTTGTTGCTTTCATAATATGCTATACTATCCTTCCTATTATTCTGTCTTCTAGAGCCAATCCCATCAATTTCAGTCCTGTTTCTTCTTACACCCATCAGGCATGCTCTCAACTTATTGTAGTGTCTTAACTATTACTTCTCCAAGAATGCCCTATTTCATATCAGTTAGTAAATCTCTTATGCTTGTAGAAATTTACATTCCCACCAACAGTGTGAAAAGTCCCACTTTGTTCCGTATCCTCTTAGAAAATTATTACATTCTATCTTAAATTCAATGCATCAGAGGCTTTTTTCCCATAATTCCACTGAAACTGTCCTTGATAATATCTCTAATGATTTTTACCTTGCCAAAACCAGTCTTTAATTCTTGATCCCTATTTTTATTTGTGTGATCATCAGGATTTCACATAGTTGATCATTCAATCATTCCTGGATAGTTTCTTCTCTTGGCTTCTAACCTGCCACACTCTCTGGATTTTTCTCCTGTCTCACATTGCTGTTTAGTATAACTATGTTTTTTCCTTTTTTCTCACCATATTAATTTTAGATGTCTCAGTTCCTTATAGGGGAAGTTAAGATTGAATATAATCTGTCAAGCCACTATTCTCTGTCTCACACACTATTATTCTTTCTTTCACTGGCCAGCTCTAACAACTCCATTCCCCTTGCAATTCCTGAAAGCCATGAGGAACATGTTAAATTTAGTCTTTCGTCCCTGTGTCATCACTACCATGAATGCTCCCTGCCTCACATAAATTTGTAAAATTCCTTATAAATCACCTTTTTGCTCAAGTCTTGCACTCTTATGTAGCCAACCATTATACTCTGTTCAGTACTGAAACTTGCTCATCCTTCCTCAAATACCCATTATGTTCTTTGCATTGATTTAGTCTTTATTTCTTTCCTTGCTTACCAGCTTCCAATATTCTCATTATACTTCTATGTATATTGTTTATTGTTTAGCATTTGTCTTCTTTACCACTTTATAAATTATCTACCCCGAAAGCAGATTTCTTAGTCTGTTCGTGCATATATGTGTAAAAAGCATACAGTGAAGTGTTAATACAAAGTAAGGACTGAATAAATATATGCTGAATAGAAAATAAGTAAAGAGAATAATGGTACAGAAAGGAAATGAAGTAAGGATGGAAATAGTTTCAGACACAAAGTAGAAAGATTTTTGTCAATAACAATGAAAGAAATGATTTAGGTATAATTATGGATAAAAAGGGAGTTTGCATATTTCAATGTGAGAAATTGATAGGCCTTTTTAATGGCATATTGTTTTATTACAAATGAAATAATTAGGCAAGAAAATTGGTTAAAAGAGATAATTGAAAATCACACTCTATGACCTGTAAAGAAACTATGAAAAAATAAAATAGCTACTAAGGAAACAGTAAAGAAAGTTCACCAGATAGCAAATCCCTTCTAAGAACCATTCAGAAAATTGCAAAAGATGAATATGAAGTGGTAGCCGTTCTAGGACAGCTTCAGCATTTTCTTCTCTGTTCAACCATCCCAGCGTAGTTGTGGAAAAGGCAGACATCAGCTCAACAGAAACTCAGGGCTTGGATTTTCTCCCGTTGCACAAATCAAAGGATGCAGAAATTCTACTGAAAATGGTTTATGTGGACTTCGCACTAAAGGTCACACTGTTTTCAAAAGGAAATCTTCACTGGATTAAGGGACAAAAGAAAGTTGGAGAAGCAGGAGTTTGTGCTCAAAAGAACAGAATGTTGAAATGTGAGATAAGAAATGTAAGAGCCCTAGATAAAGTAGCACCATCAAACAGGGACAATTTTAAAATATCAGTGAAACTGAAATGAAGGTTGATAACATCAAAGAGTTGTGGTAATACAAAATTTGATAAGGCCTACTTAAGTATATTGAAATACTGTAGCACAAATTTAAGACAATGGGAAAAGAAGACAGAGATTATTACCAAATTATGATGATCCTCACTCTTTTTGGGAAAATGACTAATACATTATGATTGCAAATGCCAGTGGACAATGTTATTGTTACAGAGCCTGAGTTTCAGAAAAAACATTCGCACAAGATTTTTCACAAAAGTGGCTTAAGGGGAAAATATGAGGCCAGAGGGAAAAATGCAGACCCTGAGTCATCGTCTTCATTGAAGATAGGAAAATGAGTAGCAGCATCAAAAGGCTGGAGGGAAACGGTATTCTTAGGAGACAACTGGGTTGTTAACACAAGATTCGAAAGTATTCTAGGAATATGTGGAACGCATACAGGCGTTTGGCTTTATGCTGACTTTCATTTTGCTTTTACAAGAAAATGTTTTTCCAGTGGGCATTATACCATTGATGGGGAAGGATATTAGCACTGGGAGGATGAAGGTGGGAGGGAAAGAAATGCACTACAAAGTCAAACTCAATAAACAGGTTTGGTGACTGGCTTGCCTTTTGTTTGTAGCAGAGAGCAAGAAATATGAAACATGTACCTGTCCTCAAATGATGAAACAAGAAGCAATCTCAGCTAGTTGAACTTCTTCACTCGACAGGTCAGGAGGCAATGTCTGTAAGAACATGGATCTTTTACTAACAATCTTTGAAACATTGGACAAGTTGCTTGTCCTCTATAAACTTCAATTCTCTGCTTTAAAAAAGTATCTCATAGATTTTCTGTACAGATTAAGACAGAGTCCATGCTAGTGCTCTTTATAAACAAAAGATAAGAGCTCACTATATGTTAGCCTGTAACAATTACTACAAGTAACAGCAATTTAAAACTCGGGTCCAATCCTAGCATTTGGTGGCTTTTCTGGGGGGTTTCTTTCAAATTTTGGAGAGAAAATAACACAAATATGCACTCTCTTTCAAGTGGTTTTAAAATAATTTTTAGAGGTTTGAATGATTGTGAAAGTAACATGATCTTATTTTCAGTATCTGAAAAAGATGTGATAGGAAAAGAAAGCTACAGACCTATCTCATAAACATAAATTCTAGGCAAAATATTTTCACATAAAACAAATCAATATATACAAGGAATGATATTACATTATGAAAAAATATGTCTTGTTTCAGAAATTCAGGGAAATAAATATTCATAAGTCAATTAACATTAGCTAACATGTGTTGCGGTTTGGATGTGAGGTGTCCCCCAAAAGCTCATGTGTGATATCATACAAGCAAGCTTGGAACTAAAATGATTGAGTCATGATAGCCTTAACCCAATCAGTGAGTTAATCCCCTGACAGGAATTAACTGGTACATTGTTGTTTTTGTTTTTGTTTTTGTTTTTGATGGTCCAGTTCTTTATTTAGAAACCTGATTTTCAAAGAACATGGTGGGTGGTTTTACCTCCCACTCTTGCTGGGATTGTGTCTGAAGTGATGTGCAATGGTCTCCCATTTCCTCGGTGACAGAGGTGAAGCCTCCTTGACTCAGAAGCACAGATTGTAGAGGACAGTGGGAACAGGGAAAGGAAGAAGGAAATCCCAAAACAGTCCAAGGACGGGGGTGAAGCAACTCCACAAAGCAACAGGGCAGGGGTGGGCAGCCTGCTTTCTTCGGGTCTGCTAAACTGCCCTGCTTTTTCACTTTCCCTAGCTGGCCCCTTTCAAAAGAGCTCACCAAATCTCTAGATAGGAGAAGGAAAGAAACCAACAAGTTGGGGGATGATAGCAGGGAAAGCTGAGGAGGAAAAGGAGGGAAAGGAAAGGCACGAGGGGAGAGCCTGCTGTGGCTAGAGAAGGTGGGTCACTGGGGAAGTGACTTTAAGAAATATATTTTGTATCTGGCAATAGATTCTCTGTCTGCTTCCTGGGTGCCAGCTGCTTTCCTCCACCACACCCTCTAACGACAGCGTTCGGCCTTCCCTGGAGACTTGAGAGGAACGGAGTAGGCTATTACCTGAGACTTCCAGAAACCATGAACCCCAAATAAACTCTTCCTCCTCAAATTGTTCTTGCCCAGTCTTTTAGTAGCAGCAGTGAAAAAGCTGACTAAAATACTATTTTGGTAGAATTAAGACAAATGTATAATTACTTTGTGAGATGTTAAAAAGTTCTTTGGCAAAATTCTATCCCCATTCATGACTAGAAACTGATAAACAAAACAATCACTTAGCAAAGTATAGAATATGAAATTTATTTAACCTGTTAAACATCATGTATAAAAATGATAGATAATATTATACTTGATGTTAGATATTAATAATTTTTTCTGCTAAAAATATCCAGTATCACCTATATTTATTCTACATTGTACTAAGGCTCCTAGCCAATGAATCCCTTCATTATGCAAGATGATGTTGAAACAATAAAGAATATTAATACATTTGATAGGGAATATATAATTTTTATCACTTTGGTGATATAAAATTGAGATTTCTGGGGCTGGGGCGGTGGCTCAGTGGTTTCGGCGTTTGCCTGGCAAGCATGAGGACCCGAGTTCAAACCCCAACACCACGTACACAACTAAGGGTTGGAGCAACGAAGGCCATGTGTAAAACCAAATAAAGTTGTTTCTCTCTTTCTCTGTTTCTCTCACTGTCCCTCTCTCTTTAAAAAAAAATTGAGATTTCTATGGTTAGATATCTTTGTAATAACACTATAATATTAATCATAGTAATTTGAAAAGATCTTGGCTTTCTGGATCCCAAAGACTTTACCAATCATCTCCAAGAAAGGAAGAAAAAGAAGAAACAAATAATTTTTTAAATGATATTTTTGTACCTCCCAGTAAAGAAATTAATATACCTCAGTGAACTGAAAACCACTAGAACAAAGCCAATTAGAAATGAGAAAGTATATATTTAAGTTGCCTTCCTAATAAATACTGAGCCATTTGCCTAATTATAATTAGGAATATTAAAAGGATAAACAAATACAGAATAATTGAAATGATGACTCACAGATATAACTATATCAAAATAAATATAATTTCTGAAACAACATAAAAAGAATTAAATTCATATATGACAAAAATTGTGCCTATTAAGTTATATCTGAAGAAAACATGAAACTCATATTTTCGCAGAGGTTTCTTTCATGTTTTCTTTCTGTTTTCATTGTTTTTCACAATATAAATTGAGTTTAATTCCTAACAGAAAACAAATCTTCCTTGTGGTTATACAGCCCAGAAATAGAACCCTCATTAAAGAAAGTTTCTATTGTTTTGCCTGTGAACTATAAGTATATAAACTTTGGGAAAGATCATTTTAGGTTACAGTAGGTTATTGAGATATTGGAGATAGAACTTCACCAATACAAGTACATGAAATGGGAAAATTTACATGATTGAGACCTGCATTTATGTTTATCTCAAGATAGGAGATGTTTATTTCCTAATCCATTTTCTGTAAGTTTTATTTTTTTATAGGAATGAATACTTGTGTACAAAGTTTTGCAGATAATGTCCCCTTCCCCTGACATCAAGCACACATCAGCAAAGGAAACATCAGCACCTAATATAGATTATTTTACAATGAAAATTATTTATGGCATAAAAGCATATTTTATTCTTTGATATATTGGTAAATAAACAAATTCTATTTAATACATATGTAAGCTAGTGAATAATAAGTGTACTTTTGGTAGAGGCTTTTGTATGCATTATTTTATTTCATCCTCATAATTAATTGAGGCAGTCAAAGCCAATATATTGTAAATGAAGAAGAGTTAAAACAGATGTAAGTCAGTCAACTGATAATCAAATGAAGGAGAAAATGTTAACAATACTACTTTATAAATAAGGAAACAAATAATCTCAGAAAGGTCAAGTACCATTGGAGGGGTCACAGTTACCAAATAGTAGAGCCAGGATTTGAATCACGATTATCCAACCCCATATTTCTCTTTATTAATCCTCTCATCATAGACATCCGAATTCAAGTTTGATTTCAACACCATAGTGTTTCAGTACTCAATGAGTTTGATTAATGAGGCTATTAATGACTCATAACATCAATCAGAACAAATTATAGTCTCTTTTGTTTATTCATTATGCTATCTTCTTGATAAGTTGTCAATCTCATTTTAAGAATAATGCTGATAGACAACCTCTGCTTACCTTGAGCAATTTAACAAGAGTACTTCTAAATGGGGCAAGAGTTATATCCTTTATCTTGTACACTTACTTAGAGTTTAGTATTAATGAAGTAGAGTCAAGAATTTAAATCCCATTAAAACCACATAAATTTTCTGAATTTGATAGCCATTTGCTGCATTCTCAGATTCCAGTTAGCCATTGTCTCTGAAAACTAAAGGAGACAAGGTGAGATCATACAGATGAGTCTACGTCATCAACATCACACTGGAAAAAACAGCTCAAAATCTTTTGGGTTGTTGTGTTGTCAGCCACTTGATGAGTCCTTTGAGGATGTCTACCATTGAATGTTTACTTACAAACTAAGCCTGCAAGGTTTATTGTTTGTTTGTGTATATGTGTATGTGTGTGTGTGTGGTACTAATTTTGATTAAAGGAAAAAGAAACAATAAAATACTAAAACAATCTCGTGACTTTTTTAGGAAAATATGTTAACAGGTTGAAACTGGTAAGAGCTGATAGGCCATGATGCCACATGCAGGGAAATCAGTTTGTGGTCTCTTGATGGGTGTTACTTTTACATGAGCATAAAATTCTTTCCACTATCTAAGAGAAAAATCTGATCGCCTTACCTATATTAATCATAGTAAAGAATAGAGAATTGAATTTAGAGTTATACCATATCCCTCAAAATCAAAATAATTATGTATGAGGTGATTTTTACTGTATAAGAAGTTAAAACAATGCTACCAAAAAAGTTCACTTGTCAAAAACATGACATTTTACTTTGATCACACCATGTGTAATACCAGTGACCTTAAACATTTCAAGTTTTAATGTAATAACAAAATAAAACTTTTAAGCACTCAAATTACATAATTTATAATCCATTAAACATATATTTATTCAGTAAATGACATATAGGAGTTGGACTGGAAATAAATCCCCATCTTGGTCATTAAAGAAATTTCAAAGCAGTAAGGGATACAATAAGTGCCAGAGTGATGTATGCTTAGCTCCAGGAACAAATGCAGTGAATTCTCATAGAGTCTGGGAAGCAAAGAGGCATAGGTTTTCAAAGAAGACTACTTATTAACCATATCTATTAAACTAAACTAAAATATTAAAATATTTAAATCCTCATCTCACAAATAGTATATGAAACTGACAGTTTCCCCACACCAATATATTTTGACAAATAATTTCCTGTTTGGGAAAAATTTCCTAGACATTAAATATTTATAGAATTCCTCTTAAAGGAACCAAAAATAAGCATGTAAAAATACATAGGTCTGAGTATTGTATTCCAAAGAGCTTCAGATTCCATTAAGAAACAACAAATAATAAACCTCTAAATTAAATAATTATGCAAAAGGTAAATAGCAAAACATATGAAATGACAAGAAGTGTAGCAGCTTATAGATGCTAAAATTTTAGTGAAAAATCAATGTCCTGTGTACAACTAGATTGGACAAAATTCAGAAAGAAGTGCTGCAGCTATAAAAAAAAGATAGGTGGGGATATTTTTTAAATTAACTTTCTAATTAATATACAAGAATATAAAACTTATACCTATTGTACCATGAGATATTTCAATATATGTTATTGTACCATGAGATATTTTCATATTTGTAAATGTTGTATAATGTGTAAATCAGATTATCATACCTATCTCCTCAAGCATTTGTCATTTCTCTATGGTTAAAACATTCAAATTTCTTTCCTTTAGATTTCTGAAATATACAGTACATCATCACTATCTACAGTCACCATGCTATGCCATAACACGCTGTAACTTCTTGCTCCCGATTATAACTTAGTGCCCATCCTTTCCTAGCCCTAGTCTCTAATAAGTGTCATTCTACCCTCAACTTTTTGAGATCAACTTTAATTTTTTATTCCACATGAGTGGGATCATACAGTATTTGTCTTTCTGTATATGGTTTATTTCACTTAACTTAAAGGTCTCCTGTTCCATCCAGGATGTCAAAAAGGACAAAACATCATTCTTTTATGTCTGAGTAGTATTCCTATATGTATACTTACCACACATTATATTTATCCATTAACAGGCACTTAGACTGTTTCCATTTCTTGGCTGTTACAATTTCAGCTATAATAAACATGCAAGTGCAGATATGTCTTTCATATATTGAGTTTATTTTCTTTGATTACATACCCAATAGTGGGAATGCTGGATCATATACTAGTTCTTTTAATTTCTTAAGGACCTCCATATGATTTTCCATAATGGCTCTATTAACTTATATTCCCACCTACAATGTGCAAAAGTGCTCTTTTCTCCACATATATGCCAGCACTTGTTATATTTTGTCTTTTATATAACAACTGTTCTTACTAGAAAAGAAATTATAGTTTGGGGCATAATTTGATCCCAGTTTAAGATTAAAATATGTCATATATTGCATCAAATTTGTGTGCTTACATTATTCACTTGACATAATCTCATGAAACCCACATCCAGTTAGATTATAAAAAGCCTAATAAGAACTACTGAGGAACATATTGCATGAAGGCAGTTATTATCAATCTAGATAATCATTTCAAAGACAGAGAGCAAAATATTTAACTACCCATGCATGAATAGAACTGGGAGGATTTGCAGGATGTAGGAATTCCAGCACTAAAAACATCATGCTTATAAAAACTGCCATTATATTATTATAATAGGTATTTTTAAAAGGTTGGAAAACTGAATTGCGAAGTTCCTTCTAAAGAATCTATCCTTGATTTTCAAATGGACTTCTTGTTCAATCCCATGGCCATTTCTCTGTGCATACACATTTTTGGTCTTTCCCTGTGTACCCAAATTTCCTCTTCGAAGGACACCAGCCTATTGGTTTAGTGCCAACTCTGAAGCTCTTAGTTTAATTTATTTCATATTTATTTCATATTTATTTCATATTTTTAAACACCTCACCTCCAAACATTCTGAGTTACTGGTGTTTGGGACTTCAACATAGGAATTTGGAGGATACAACTGAGCCCATGAAAGAATGCTTCAGGTAGTTGATAGATTGTTTCAGTCTCCAAAGGCAAAAATTATCATTAAAAAAAAACATTATGAATGTATTTGTGACCCCAAACTATCCACTCAACATGATGCCTAGTTTTGTAGTCAACAAGTTTTACTCACAAGCCATTCTACAACCATTCACATAAATAGCTAGGGAACTTTGACTTGATTATCAGTTTTATCACTTCCTAATATGTAGTGATAAACCATCACTACATATCAAACTGACATCAAAACCAGTTTGTATTCTTTTGTTTGTCAATGCATAAGTGTATGTATATATGTATGTGTGTGTGTGTGTGTGTGTGTGTGTGTGTTTCAGTTGTATAAGGACTTCTAATTAAGAGGTCATTGATGAATGAAAACAATACACAGAGATGAACCACAGCCTAAGAATAAAGCATGTGTGTGTGTGTGTGTGTTTTAGTACATGAAGGCATACACACACACACATCCATCCATAAATATAGCATTTAATTAAGTCCATTATAGTTTCAAAGAAGAGAGTATCACAATGGGAATTTAGTAATTTTATATCCTTGAAATGGAGAACCTGATAAAAATCACCATAATCAAATGATGAATGTTAATATCACCAGTAATTTTATGTTGATATTAGATATTCCATGATATAATGTGACAAGGTCACTGCAACTCTGAGTTTTCAAGAATCCAAAACTGAGTCTAATTATGAGAAAAATGTAAGACCAAGGAGACAAAGAAAGTTGGAACCTCTCCAAGGGAGACTGAAGAGTGACAACAGACAAATGCTATGTGGCATCCTGGGTTGGCTACTGAAATAGAGACCATGTGGGGAGAAGGAGAAACCCAAGTGGAGACTGAGTCTACATCAAGTAATCAACAATGGGATCTTCTTAGTTTTGACAAAGAAAGCACAGTGATACAAGATAATAGCAAAGGGAAAACCTGGGGTAGAGGTACTTGAGAACTCCTGGTATTGCCTCTCTGTAAGTACAAAATTATTTCAAAATAAGAGGTTATTTTAAAAACTCTGACAACCTAGAGACTAGAATAAAGAAAAATTAAACTTGAGGCATGGGAGAGATAACAAAGCTAGGTAGACCCAGTGCCCAGTGGTGTGGGTGGAGGAATCAAAGTAGAGTTAAGTGTTAGAAAGAACATAGTCCTTTAAAAATACTTCCAATGGTTGTATTTTTTCTAATTGCTCTATTATGTGATCAATGTATATTGAATTTACTCAGCAAAACAATGATTAGTCTTTCCACGATGATGGTTAAGAAATTTCAACATCTTGTGTCTGTATAGCTATACTTATAGATCCAAGGTAGGATAAAATATTTACCCTTAAGAATTCCATTCCTCATGGACAAAATTTATATGGATATTACTTAGTTTTGCTACTCAAATCCATTTACTCTTCTCCTGGAAATATAACCCTTTCCCAATTATGGGTGGTAACCTCATTCTTAAACATAGAATTGAAGCTAAATCCATTCCCAAATCCAGGAATGGGCATATAATATAGACATGAGCTAAGCAGTCTAAAATATTACCAAGTGAGGAATGGGTTAACTCAGGATGGATAAATGACACAAAAATGACATATACCCTTCCACTGTACTCTTAGGGAAAGGGAAGTAAATTTATATTTTTTCTTAAATTGTCATTTAACAAATGTAGTCCTAAATAAGCTCCTGGAAACCAAATGCTATGAATAAAGTCAGCCTGAAAGGGAATAAATCATAGAGAAACCACCTGCAACTACCCCCTGAGTGGCTTAACACTCCACATGACCTGAATTAAATCAACACTTTGCCCAGTCCTATCTTGCTCACCTGGCTTAGGTTAAATGTTCATATTTTTCACTTGCAACCAAAATCCCTTAAGGATAAAGAATGCATACAGTAATGGACTCTCTTGTTTATGTACTTTGAATCTATAAAAGTGATGGCTTTTGATGACTTCTGATGCTTAATTCAAACTGCAGGGAAAACTTAGAATGGCATAAGGTCTAGTGACAATTCTGAAATATATGATTAGGAAACTAAAACTAAAATTCATATATAGCCTCTGGGGGTAAATCATGATTGGTCTAAGGTACTGATTTGCAATTATTAGACTACATCAGCATTATCTGAAGAGTTGTTAATCATTTTTAAACTCCATTTCGAGAGTTGTCAATTCTGTAGGATTGGTTTGGAAACCAAGACTTTGGATTTCTAACAAGTTCTCAAAGGTGATACTTTGAGAATCACCACTAGGCTAGACACACAATACTCACGTTTTGCTCTCATTACTCTCTGTGACTCAACTAAGAGCTTTCCAAATCAATTTTTTTTAACTATGTTAAGTAAGGCAAAGGGTAATAGAGTCCACTAGTTCTATTCTTTTTTCTTCCAGGATTAGACATTGTAATGAAAAGAATGCAGTGTTTGAAGTCTGCACAGACATGTATATATACTATATACTATCCATATATACTACATATATGTGTATTCATGCATGTATATATACATACATATAGTATATCTGGATATATGGATATAAACATTACTTAAACACAATGGATGCTTAATAAATATTTACTGATTTAATGTTAAATAACAGCAATTATTTTATAATGTTTCAAACTAAAATACTTTGGTTTTAATTTAACCATAAAAATATTAATTTTTCTCTTCCCCTTGTTAAAAAAATGGCAAAAAAACCTCTTTTTGATATTATACTTTGCTTTTGAGAAATATTTCTCTCCCACAAAGATCTGAAATATACTTTTCTTCCACACATCTAAAAATAGTTCAACAAGGAGAAGAATTAAGTCATGACATAGTGCATGCTAAAAATATTGAGTAAATGTTTCTTTACTTATCAGAAGTTGTGTATTATTCCATGTAGAAGAACATCATTTCAAAGCTCTGAGTCACCTATAGAGAAAAATAGTAAGAAATATGGATCATAAGTTTTTTGATATTTAACTTTTTTCATATATAATTTTTAATATAGTTAAAACATGCATATGTGCACATGTTGCACAAGTTATGATGAATATTTTTTGGCTTATTGAAACAATAAAATACAATTCTCATTAATAGTTAATTTATCATATTCTATATCACCATGCTCTTGGCAATTAATGTAGCATTTCTACATTTCTGTCCAAATATTAAATCTTATGGTTAATAGATATAGATAAGGAATGTAACTTTATATGAGTAAATAAAATTCGTACGTAGTCCAAAATTGATCTTGCAAAGAAAAAAAAAGCCCAAAGTTCAAACTCCTATAAGCTTTAAGTTACAGTAATTGCTCCCTTGTTTATTGTACATGGGCATTATCTCCAAATTATAGCACTTGCTAGAAGTAACTAATAAAGCTAGTTTAAAGAGCAGTGCTTAACCACACAACCTATAATTATTTATTGAAAATTAACCGATGAAAGTCACCATTTTTAGAAGAAATCTAAAAATTGAAATAGGTATGAAATATGTAAAATACATATGAAAATATGTATTTAAAAAGAAAAAATACTGACTTTATGTTTGTAGTAATTTCTGTTTTACAACATCAAATTTTCTTAAAAATTGACTTTTAATAGCTTAAACCTTACATAATTTTTGGAAGTTTATAGCATTTGCCTGAATTGAACAAATAATTTAGAATTTCATTTATATATCATTCACCTAAAATAAAAAGCTACTTATCTTTCTATTGGTTTACTATGTAAGTCCATTATAATTTGCAGACTCTATTAGAAAACAAAGCGTACAGTACATTTAGGTTCCAGCTTTCTCAGTTAATCATGAAGGTCAGGAGAAGTGAACACTCACTTAGAGACACTTGTATCATCACCACACCTTTTCCTGGACAAGCAGCATGATCTTATCTAACTCGCACAAATTAGGGACTACAGAGGGCTGCTAAATTCATCATGAACCCAGGTATATGAGCAAGCACTGGTACTGTCACCAGCCTCCACAGTCCCTGCCCTACCACAGAAGATGAAGATTCACTTATGGAGAAAGTGTCAGACAAGGCTAATTCTTCCACTTGCCATCAAGAAGAAAGCTGGAGTGGAGAAAGGGCGTTAGAATGCAATCACATCAGCTGTTGATACCACAAAGAACAGTATACGAAACATTGTTTGGGTACCTCTGACCCAGAGCTTGACTACTTAAATTTTACATGTTTCTTCACAAAATTGCCTTTGTTGAACATGACAGCCAGTTCACATATCTCACATTATAGCTATAAATGAACAGCAAAATTTATGCATTTATTTATATCCTTGTCTACTTAACTATTCATATCTCTCTCTGCATATAACTATGGAGATATACATTTATATAGGAAAATATATACACATAATATATATAATATCCATTATAAATGTACATCCAATTCTATGATCATATAATATATATGGAAAGACAAAGAGGTGGATATATGTATAAATAGGCAGGCAGACATAGTTATCCAGATATCCATATACTCATGTCATATATATAAATACACATAAAATTTTACATTATGTGTCTTACACAAAGACTACAGTGTACTAAAGAACTGCTCCAGTGAATGTAAAAAGTCCTTGACTACATTCCATAACTTAATGATCCTGGGCTTATGGTCTCTGTTTAATATTATCTATGTGTTTAATACCACCTATATTTAATCACAAAACCAATGTTCCTTTGACCAAGAAAGCACAAATCCTTAATGCCAACCTGTTAGGAGTAATTGAGAAAAATTAGATAGTAAATTATATCAATAAAGTCAATTTGCTGTTCATCAATAAAAATAAAACTATATTAACACAGAGGCTATCATAACTCATAAAAATTGCTATACTCAATAATTAATTACAATATGTAGACACTAAGATGGGAAAGAAACATTAGGAATGCATAGTCTTAGGAAGTGAATGGGTAGTGAAAATCAATTTCATTTTGTTCTTAGAAATATCAGTTATCAAGTCCAGTTCCCTGGCTGTTGTAAGAACCCTTCTTAAAGATTGACTTATTCCAAAATCTTATGTAAAATATTGATAACCTGGGGAAGAACTAACACACACAAACACATGTATACACACACAATTTACAAATTAAAAAAGAAGATAGTGAGAAGAATACAGGACCATTGTGAGAAAGGACAAAGTTTAGACGAGTTGCCTATTACTTCTTATAATTATGAAGCCCTGTTT
This sequence comes from Aplodontia rufa, assembly GCA_004027875.1. Lineage (NCBI taxonomy): Eukaryota > Metazoa > Chordata > Mammalia > Rodentia > Aplodontiidae > Aplodontia > Aplodontia rufa. Next base: position 69,900 of record PVKS010001610.1, on the reverse strand, counting down.
TGATCTATCTTCTATGTGTTTTCAGATTATAATCAATAAAACTAAATAGTCTTCATTGTGATTATGGCTATAGCCTGCAGAATTTATCAATAAATGTAAGGACAAATTTCGAGGACATTATCACAACATGTACATTTTACAAAATAATGTTCTACTAACTAATCTGAGCTGAATTTTAAAAGAAACTATACTATTCCCCCCCAGCCAGTGACCTCCCTTGTCTTTTAACAGGCAGTTACTCAAAGGGAAAGAGAAACTTGTGCTTTGATAAATCCGCCTCAGCCTAAAGAGTTTCTGATTTTTATGCTGGAGCAGAAACTCAGCTTTAGATAAGAGTGCTTTGTTATTCTGTGTAACTCATTTATTACCTCCTTCCCTTGGAACTTCAAATTCGAGCTAGTTTTACAATTTCAACAGATTCCTTATCCTAGTATTTTAAAAAGAATTTTATTTGAATAAAAATAGTAATATGCATCTTATAGTAGTCATCACTGTAATCACATTCTTTATTAAATGAAACTTATCAACCTTACATGCTATTGTCACGCCTTCTTATTTGAATGACTACCTAGAGAGAACATTGATAGATGCTCCAACCTAGTTATACTGCAAATTTTCTTACAGCCCCCACCTATGATTCCACTTGCTGATCTCAACATTTATGCAATTCCTTTTTGCTTTCCCACTGAATTACTGTGATTGTAATTTTAATGTATTATTCCTACTGCATAAGTGGCATTATTTCCTCTTCCTAATTCTACTCTCTGTCTCATAGATAGCTTTATTATTGGGCTCATCTCTTGCTTTCTACATATTTGTGCATTAAACTCACCTAACACTTTATTTACTGTGTAGCAATTCATGAAATTATTTTCAGCTAATTTACTTGAAAATCATGAAGCCACAAACAAGTAGGTGATTACATATGTATCTTTGTTTTAGATTTATTAATTAATGTACATATTTATTGAAAAGGTGTCTATATTGCCCAGGCTGGCCTGTACTTTATGATCCTCTTACCTTAGCCTTCAGAGGAACCTGGATTACGGTGCACACTATCATGCTTGGACTTTTGGGGCTTTAACTTATTACCACTGCTCTGTATTTATTCTTAGAAATATCACCCTGTGAATTATCTACCTGAGCAAAGTCCCACATATTAAGAGGTAAGTTCATCCCTGGAAAACTGTACATTGACTTAATTGCAGGTGGATTTCTACTAGGATATGATAAACAACACACTATGGATCTTATTACTTACTTTATCTCCAACATCTGTTTTTCTTGGCAGGAAATATTTGGTGGTAAGATAATAAAATTACAGGGAATCACTCTATTTTTTTTTTAAAGAGAAAGGGACAGTGTGAGAGAGAGAAAGACAGAAACAATTTTATTTAGTTTTTCTTCTGGTCTTTCATTGCTCCAACACTTACTTGTGTATATGATGCTGGGATTTTGAACCCAAGTCCTCACTCATGCCAGGCAAGCGCCATAAGTGCTGAGCCACCACTCCAACCCCGTTAATAACTCTTAAAAGAATTTGTTTTCTTCTCTAACAACTATTCCTTAATATTTACATAAATCACTAGGTGTGGTGGGGCATACCTCTATCCCCAGCAACTCAGGACACTGAAGTAGGAGGATAGCAAGTTTGAAGCCTGCCTGACAAATTAGTGAGACCCTATGCAATTCATTGAGACCCTAAATCAACCTAAGAAAATAAAAAGGGCCAGGGTTGTGGCTCTGTGGTAGAATTGGTACAGATACCCTGGGTTTAATCCCCAGTAGCTTCCCCACCAAAACATTTACATAGTCTGAAATTTCCATCTTGATTTTGTTATATCTCAACTGAATGATTTCACTGCCAACACCATTTCTGACAGAAGCAATTTTATTTTAAGAGAGATGATGGTTCTGTTTCTCCTAGGATTTTAATTGTACTTCCTACCTTATCAGTTCTGTTTCAGTTCACTTTCCTACAAAAGAACAATGATCACACTGTCTTGTCCTTGGCTCTCACACTCTCAGACAGGCCAACCAGCTCATTTGCTGATTCTCATCACTGTTCATTTAGCTATATTTAATTCCTGTCTTCTTTTTTTTTTGTTGTTTTTTGTTTGCTTTTACATATGACCAATTTAGAAAATGTTTATTGACTTCTGTCTTACAGAGACTCAGCAAAGATCTACTGGAGTAGAAAAATTAACCTTGATCTCTCTAGCATATAAACATGAAGAATTTTCATACTCCAGGTGATTTTGCCATTGCAGTGACTGGTTGCAAAATCCTCAATGATAGAGAGTTATCAGTAAGTTTCAAATACATGTATCTTTTGTACAATGTGTTCAGGGCACTGTCTTTAACTCATGTGCAGATTCACTGAAGTGTGCTTATTTCTGCTTTCTGTTTGCCAGCTTTTAAAATCATAACTTAACCCTGAAGTACCATGAGAAGCACCACATTAGGCTATTTTTCTTTCAAAACCTGAAGTCTGAGAAAAATGAAATCACTACAGGTATTATAGTGACAAATAGAGGTTTAGAATACTTACTTTTCTTTGATTGTACAAAATGCTATAAATATGACAGCTAAAAATAGTCAAGAGAGTAGTGGCTAAGAAGGAGAACAACAATGGATCAAACAGAATAGCAACATAATACTATTGATAGGAAAAAAGGTATAACTAATTCATAGGCATGAGCTTATTAACATACTGATAAAATATAACCTCTTATTCAAAATTAGCCTAATTTGTTTTAGAAGACAGATTGGAACATTACTATGATTGTTTAACTCCAAAATTCCTGACCTTGACAGCAAGAAAGAGGAGCTCTGTGCTAGTTCATTATGGAATTTGTTCCACTGTAGAAAATGGCATTCAATGCCTGCTTTCCTGTTAACCATCCATGAATAATAGAAATTTAAGAATCCTTAAATAAAAGATCCAAATGCTTACAGATCATGTGAATTCTATTTTTGGATTAAACTTTTTAAAGATACATAGATTGGTTTCTTGGAAAATCGTTATATGGGTTCTCAAAATGAAAATCTCCTATTTATTAAAAAGGTTTTATGATAGATCTAACATGTTTTTTATACAACATTTTGAGTATCTGTGATGCTGCTTCCTGGAAGGTTGAGTATTCAGAATAAAATTATATGACTTCTCTATCTCTTACTCTTTTATATTTCCTTTGTTCTCTTCCTGATGTCAAAATACAATAAGGTTTATCACTATTGATAACTGCATACATAGGAAGGAAGGGAAGGAGGGAGAAATCAATCTGTGCAAATCAAGTGAGATGAATGTATAATTTACAGGTAGGCTTTGGTGATAGAACTTGGCATTAAAACCAAATTTCAAACCTTTATGATATTCTTGCAAGACTTCTTCCATACACAATAATTGTCTTTCAGAATATCAAAGTGGGGAATTGTTCAGTATCTGTTTAAAACTCATTTGTTTTCAGTTGGAATACACATTCCATGTATCATTGAGATGTAAGAAGACAATATCATAATATAAGAATTCATAGTTCTTAGGTACTTCCTACAGCATTCTTGGAATTTTGCAAGAACAAGGAAGCTCATAAAATAGTATCATAATCTTTGCCTTCTATACTGCTAGCAAATAAGGGGGAATAGATACTGGGAACTGAAATTGTATACAAGCAAAAATAGCAAAGGGTGACTTGGACTGTCAAACACAAGTTGGAGAGAGATGGAGAAATTATCAGCTGATCTGGTTGCTTTAGTGTTGGGGTCTGACCTTTATCAGCTGCCCTGGATCTTGTTGCTGTTTGCATAAGCTCCTTCGGGAGGTGCTGCTAAATTGTATGTTGTTAAGCTTGAAAAACAGGGTGTCAACACGGGCTTCAGAAGTTTCGCATTGGTATCACCTACCAATTATTCTAGATCCTCCAAAAGGCACACATAGAGGCTTATTGGTCAAACGTGTACCTCCGAAATCCAGGTGTGGCCCCCTTGAGGGGGCAGGGTGAGGGCCTTTAAAGGAAGAGGCTCCAGCCAGCAGTAGGGAGCTCTTGCACTCCTTTGGAAGAAGAGCTCTTGCACTTTTCTGCTGCCTGTGATGTCGCTGCTCCTTCAGGAGAGAGCTCTTCCTTTGGTCGAGATCTCTCGCACTTCTCTGCTGCTAGGGGTGTTCCTGCTCCTTTGAAGGATGAGCTCTTGCCAGCAGCTGAACCTGCCTGTGCCTCGATCCTGAACTCCCCATCTTCCAGAACAGTGAGAAATTGCTGTCCATGTTTGTTCTGGAGTGCAGTCTTGCAGCGTTGCCTTAACTTGTTTGAGATCACCCAATGTTAGGCATTTTGTCATAGTAGCACAAATGGACGAATAGATAAGACATTTATGTTGCCTTGAAAGAGAGATGTAAAGCATGGATATGAAAAAGAGAAGTAAAGCTTGGATAAAGAAGGAGCGTTTCGGGTCTCCGGCCTGTGGTTTTTCTCATCCCCAGCCCGTCCCTCAGGTCAGAACCCAGCTGGACCGGGACATTTTAGTGTCATCCTAGCTGGGAGGTGAAAAGCAATGACTTCTCTTCAACTTCCAAGTTGCTCCACAAAGTAGAGGCAGGTCTCTAGTAGTCTTGTAACCAGAAAACTTGCTAAAATGTCTAGTTCCTGCTCAGGTTGAATAAGTCATGATTTACTAGACAGATTCTAAAGTTTTCACAAAGTTTTTTTTTAAAAGTTAAGTATAAAGTTAAATGTTTTTATAACCTAATGTTACAGAGCAAGAGCCTGCCCCAGAGCCTAGGTAGCCATGGAGATTCTTGGTAACCAGTTCTGCTGACTCTACTGGAAGGATTTGGAGCAAGGCAAAGAATAGAAAACAAAAGTTTAACACAAAGATTAAGAAATGAGGAAATGCATGGACCATCTCAAAAAGAAGTCTGGTGCTCAGAGTTGGAGTTCTTTAGGAAACTGAGTCCCTTTGTCCTTCAATTCCTCATGCTCCATTAATCAGTTCATTACCCGTTGGTCAGCCCTGGACAAAATTTATTTGTGAGGGTCTTGATATCCTGGTCACATGGGTAGATAGGATAATCAAGCAAAGCTTCAGGGTCCTGGAGATCCAGTTACAAGAGATAGTGATGACCTAGTTTGGAAACAGTAGTTTCCTTCCAGGAATTACAATTAATTATCACTGGGGGAGATATTGACCTACTAGGCCCACTTTTATAGTCTGCTTCAATAACATTCTCCATGATTTTAAATCATAGTTCCCTCAAGAAACTATAATTATCTACACCTTCGCAAAGGTTGGACATTTCAGCTTTGATTCTCCAGATGCATACCTATTATATCAGTAAGATTCCTTGAAACTTCAATTTTATTATTAACGGATTTTTCTTAATGCATAAACTAAGGTCTGCCATTCATTGTCCTTTCCCCTACTCACCTGTTCATAGCTAAATAACTTGCCTAACAATGCCAAACAGCAAATATTAGTAAAGTATCCAAATATTTCTTCATTATGAAAATGCTTCCTGAAGGTCAAGAATGATAATTCCAGGGAATTCTGAATTCTAGAGAGCTATCAGAACTTAAAATATCAACTTATATGATTAAATTTATAAGAAATCTCAACTCTAATTTCTAAAAATCTGAAGGTTGAATTTATTCATTCAAACTTTTAAGAAGGAAGTGAATGTCTTCTTTCATTAGAAACATTCATTTACATTCAGATGAATTCTGTAAACATGCATGCCCTCCTCCTTCCTCCAAACTGTAATTGAAAAATGAAAAGAAACTGCTGAAAGTGAAGCTGTAGATAGGGCTGTTTCATCAGCCAGGTGGACATAAGAGCCAAGGCTTTCAGCAGCCTGCTACAATTGCTTTTTCCTCTGGCATTTATGTTAAAGCATGTGATTTTCAACTTTATATACATGCAAATTTTATTAGAACCAGAATGATTTATCTTTCACTTAGAGGAAGTCCTGACTTATGGTCATGTCTGAGTATTCTATATTTTGTTTTGCTTTTCCAAACTGAAAGTTATTGCCAGGATACATTTATTGAAATCTAACAATGTGCAGCTTGCCCCTCTGAAAGGTACAATTACATATGGTACCACCTGGAGGTCTTGCAGAAGGTAAATTAGAAGGCAGGGGACAAATTATACAGATGAAGTACAGTTATTTATTATTAAATGAAATAAAATGAAACATTAGGTGTGGGTAAATGAAACAATTACTCTCCTTTGAAGCTGCTTTTATAGTATATATTTTTAGTTTTGTCTCACTTCCCAATTTGTAAATCAAACATAGGACTTATAAATGTATATAATAAAAAGTTCTTGGAAACAATTGATGGAGTAGGTTATAAAAATACACAAAACTCTCACTGATTAACATTTTTCTTAAAGGATTGTTTCCCAGGTTTGTTCTGTTTTGTATATCCACCAACAATTACTTACCAGAGAAGCTGAAGAAAGCTAATCCAGTAAGAGGTACTATGGACAATGAATGAACAAGAGAAATATCTTCTTCATTAACCAGCAATTGCATATCAATTATATGTGTATACAAGTCTGAACCACCCGACATGTTTTCATAATAGAAATGAAGCAATTCTAATCTTGTCAGTGTGAAGTCCTGGCAGAATCTCAGAGCAAAAAGTTGCAGTATGTGGCTAAATCACTCCCAGAATGGAGCCTCTGCTCCATGTCAGAAAATGAGTTGGAAATGAGGAGATGGATTGTCCATATAAGCCTTGTAAGTCTCTAAGGAACTGAAAATGGAACAAGATTTCAATGTTCTAACTCCTCTGAAAATAGAAATTTACAGAATATGTTTAATCAAATTCAAATTACATAATTTAAAAATTTTATATAAATGTAATATGAGCTCACTAATCTCTCTTATTTCTCTCTCTTTTACAGAGCTTGGGCCTCCCAGAAAACTGAGGCAGCATGACGATACCCCTCTCCAAACTCTGATTCTAGCAATCAAGTCAGATTTCAGACATGACACTCATGGTAACACATATGAGTTTATTGAAGGGATAGTAAAAGGGAAAGGGGACACCCTCAAGGGAGAGAGTGGCTCCTCTCAGAGAGGAGAGGGACCGTGTGCATCTCCTGCACTCCAGTGGGGATCCCAGAGAATTTTCCAGAGAAGTCTCCCAGGTCCACCTCCAGGCTTTTGATTGACAGCAAGATGACCAAGTCCCACTGCCATGGCAACAATGCTACATCACCTTGGCCTCATGCTATTTCTAATTGGATTCATAGCCATTAATTCTTACAGATTTTATGGTTAGGAGGAATTATCCTTATCTTCCAGAGTTTGGGGATCTGGGCTCTGAAAAGAGTCACAAAAGTCTACCCTTCAGAATAACTTGGTTTCCTCCTATTGACATTGTTTTGAGCCAATATTTCTCCTGCAGATAGCAGGTTTTGCTGAGGAATGTGACATAGTCTGCTCACGTAGGCCAGGCAGGGTTCCAGATAGATAACTTCTTGGAAAAGAAAGCATATGGAGGTCAACACAGTGGATCCATTTTACAGAATTATTCTCTTAACCTTGTGTTCCCACCATTCACATCTGTTTGTCCCCTAACATCTCCTTAATCTATCACCTCTTTCACTCCTGTTTTTTAAAAAAAGACTAAAACTAAAAGAAATTCTGAATATTTCCATTTTCTTGAATCATCCAAGGCCAATCTTTCTTTCCTTTTTGATACATTGTCTTCTGAGCATCATTTATTGGTAACATCCACAGGGCTTTATTGTAAAATAAAAACTTCATCATCTTGTCAGTCTGGGAACAAAATCTTAGGCCTCTGGTTTCTGTTCCTGATTGACACCCAATTCTTCATCTCAGGGAAACACAAAAATCCATCACTGAACTTGTGCTTTTTATTAATTTTTATTGACTCATTTTAGATATAATTGACTATAGAATATAAAGTGACATAATTACAAAAGCATGGAGTATAACGTGTTCTAATTCAGTCCCCAGTATTTCCTTTTCCATTCCCTTCCTCCCACCCCCTGCTCTTTTTAGATGTATATTACAATAGAATATACAATGACATAATTATGAAAGCATGAGATGTAACTTGTTCTAAATGTAGTCCCAAGTGTTTCCCCTTCCTCTCCCTTCCTTCTGTCCCTTGCTCTCTTCCTCTACTCTATTAATCTTTCTGTTATTTACTAATTTTTTTTATTATTATCTTTTGATGAGATTCACTATTGTGTGCTCACATATGAACTTAGGAAAGTTAAGTCTGTCTCATTCCTCAAATTTTCCCTATCTCATCCTCTTCCCTCTGTTTCCTTTTTTTTTTATTCCTCTAATCTTTTCCTTATAATGGATTAGCTTCTGCATATCAGAGAGAGCATATGATCTTTGGATTTTTGAGACTGGCTTACTCTGCTTAGCACGATAGCCTCAAGTAACATCCATTTGCCTCCAAATACCATAAAGTCATTCTGCATTATGGCTGGGTAGTATTCCATTGTGTGTATGCACCACAGTTTCTATATCCATTCACCTGTTGAAGGGCACCTTGGCTGGCTCCATTGCTCAGCTATTGTGAATTGTGCTGCTATAAAAACACAGCAGTTTTTATTTGGCTGCAACACAGTAATTTGCTGATTTTAAGTCTTTTGGATACATACTGAGGAGTGGGATAGCTGGGGCAAATGGTGGTTCCATTTCTAGGTTTTGAGGAATCTCCATACTGCTTTCTAGAATGGTTGTACCAATTGGTAATCCCACCACCAGTACATGAGTGAACCCTTTTCCCCACATCCTCACCAACATTTATTGTTATTCATATTCTTGATAATTGCCATTCTGACTGGAGTAAGGTGAAATATCAGTGTAGTTTTAGTTCATATTTCTCTAATTGCTAGAAATGTTCCTGTGTTTTTAGACTGCAAAGCTCAGCAGTTTCTCCGCTTTCTTTCTCTCTAAAATATTTTTCAAATAAAAGATGCTTTTAAAACTTTTCTTTTTTTGTCTTAAAATAATTAAAATGTACTCTATCTGGAATCTGCATATTAGTATAAGAATTGTTAAAACTTATTTCTCAACAGAATGCCTTTTTATTTTCAAGTTGTAGCTCCATAAGCAAAATGAGTCTTATTTTTTTAATATCAAATACTCTCATTGCCTTTCAAATGGAGTTATTTAAGCAAGCTTATTTTTTTATTTTTTGTTTTAACTGAAAGCCACTGTGCATGTACACAGTTAAAATGTGCTTGCTCACATTTTTCATTTTTTTATTTTCTCTTTTCCAAATTCTAAAACTCTATATCTTAAATGAAATATTTAATGCAATCTTCCTAAAACTTTCAATTTTTTATTTACTCTTAATTATGTGTGATATGATATTAAAACACTATTGTGCTTTTTCTTCACATGTGTTCATTTACAAATAATAATTGCTTGATTATGTCTAATACTGATTTACATCACTTTGTAGATTCTCTTCCAGACACAATATAGTCTCCTCAGGTAAGAGATCTGCATTGAAGATTTTATGAGGGGAAAAAAGAGCACAAATTAAGATACTGTATCATACCTTCTTTGTAGAAACAAGCTCTTGTAATTTAATATAATTTACCACATTATGTTTTATATTGCTATTGTATGCAATATTGAATAATATTTGAATGAAATTTTTAATCTTTTTTCATTTCTTAAAAGTACAATTAAGTGTCAGCTTTCAGGATCTTGAGAGCTAAGAGTCTCCTTGTCAATGGAAATGTATTTTCTTCATGTAATCAATGCTATGTAATGATTTTAGTTTTGACCCTTTGTCCACACATGAACACGTATGGTCATTAGGAAGAGTAATTTAAAGTCATATCATAATTACCACCAAAGAAGAATATGATAAAATCACACTCACATACGTTGGTTGAAAAGCTTAAATTTTAAAATTTAATTTATCTGGATTGAAGCAGTTTTGTATAGAAAGTTCATAATTTTATGAATTATTATAACAATTGAAATAAAAGAACACCCCCTCTCCTTCTGGAAAGCAGCTATGCATTTCTTTAATCACATGGAATTGAATTCAGGAAAATCACAGAATCTAAAGATAATTTATAACTTTAAAAATACCCCAAAAATAAATAGTCTCTATGTAATGACAAAATTATATACTGAATAGTTGGGAGGGGAATTATCTGAATGAAATAATTTTATGAAAAAACAAATTAGTATCTGTGGGAATGATTTCATTTAATACCATTTTGTGAATTTTGCTTACTTTAGAAATTAAGTATGTTCAGAATGAAAAGTGAACTAATGGAATGACTTACTTCCTGGTAGAGGGAGTAAGTAGAGATTTTGGCTCTTTCATGCTATTATTGATGATACACATAAATTATATTAAGATGTTTTAAAATATTGCTTTAAGGTTTAGGTACAATTTACTAATAAAAAATTTATGTAATTAAAGTATGCCATCTGATTAAGCACATACCCAGTAAAGGAAACAAGAATGGTGTATCATGATTCATTTCATGTGCACTTGGCTGGTCCAGTGTCCAGATATGTGCACAAAGCTGTATAGGATGTTGCTATGAGGGTATTTATGGATGAGATTAACATTTTAAAATGGTGTATTTTGAGTAAGTAGAAACATAGGTGAATCAGTAGAAGCCCTAGAAGAATAATATTGACCTCATCTAGAAGGAGGGGATTCTGCAATAGGCTGTTTTGACTTGATGGGGAGCATTGACTACCCTGGGTCTCTAACCTGTCAGCCCATCCTACTGAATTTGAACTTAGCAGCCTTCATAATCATGTGAGCCTATTTTTAAAAACACATATCCTTATACATTTACATTCTATTGGATCTGTTTCTCTAGGCAACCCTTACTGCTGTACATGTAAATAAATATTGAATAAATTAGGTGGAATATTTTAGGTGCTATCATAGGTGAAGAAGTATAGAATTTATTATCTAACCAGGAAAAAAGGAACATGTTTTAATTGGAAAAAAATGCCAAAATTCAATAATTCATGATAAAAATTCTTAGCAAATGAAACTTCCATAATTTGAGAAATAAATAGTATCAGTGAAAAACCCACTCTGAATACCACATTTAAAGATAAATGTTGAACTTCGCAAACAATAAAGGAAGTTTTTCATCTTTTCTTTGACTATTTCTTTTCAATATTGCCCTAGAATTCTAATCCAGTGAAGCAAGTAAAAGGACTAACAATCAAAAATTTTAAAAAGTAGAAAAATTATCTCTTTCTTGGACAGCATAATCTATACTCTCTCTATCTTGCTCTCTCTCTCCATATATATATTTACACATATATGTGTATATGTGATATATATATTTTAATAATGTGTTAAATATATATGCATACATGTATACATACATATAGAATATTCCAAGAAATGACAAATTAAGACTGGAGCAAAGATTCTGAGGTTACAGTGCTTGATTGGCATGTGCGAGTACACAAGTTCCAACCCCAGCACCAACACCACGTACACAACGAAGTGTCCGAAGAATGACAGTTACATGAAAAATTAAAAATTGCTTTTCTCTCTCTCTCTAACTGTCCCCTCTTTCTAAAAAAAAAGTGACAAATTTATAAAGTCAAAAAGTGAAATGATAAAATAAAAAATCAATTGAGACCCTGGCTCTTGAGAAAGGTGGTCCATTATCATGTGTTAAATCTGGATAAGCTGTAATGTTATACAACTTAATACATTTTTAGAAATGTTTTGGGAAGGGGAGGGGAGGGATAGGGTGGGTAATTGGAGGTGCACTCTTGGGGGTAAATCTAATCTTCAGAATATATTCATATGATATTATTTTGTTAAAAACTTATATGATTGTTCAACAAATAAATTTCTCAATAAAAGTTAAAATTTATATTCTTATTTAATTGTATCAAAAATAAAATATTTAAGAGACTAAAAAAATCAATTGTATTATATGAGCAATCATTAAATTACAAAATTATTAAATTATGTATATATAATAGCATCAAACAATATTTTAGAGATATGTAAGTATAAGTAGGATATCTACATGGAAAGTTACAAAACATTTCTGAGATAATGTAAGATAACATAAATAAAAGGAGAGTTACATCATGTTTATTGACATGTATCATGTTAGACGAATGGATATTAAGATCTTCTTACAGGTCTATTGATATATTTAAATTAATCACCATCAAAATTTCAGCATGATTTTTATATATAAATTGGTAAACTTATAAAATTTACATAAAAATAAAAGATATAGCATGAGAACAATATTTTTAAAAGCCAACAGATGTGCATTATTCACACTATTAGATATAAAGCTCTAACAACTAGTTGATGAAATTGGCTTAAAGACAAACAGCGAAAACTGAACAGATTTCTGAGTTTGGAAACATGCACTCATATAATGAATTGTCTTTTGAACTGGGAAAAAATTATCTTCAACAAATCATGCTAGAATAAATGGATAGCTATATGAAATCAAAGTTAACTCTGCAGATACTGTACATCTCAAATCATGCAAACACAAAAACATAATCAAACATATACTGTCAATTTAAATTGCCAATTTAAATGTAATTAGAAAACTATAAAGGTACTAAAAGAAAACAATGTTAATGGTCTTACTAAGTTAGACAAAGAAGACAAAGTAGGAAGAACAACAAAAGAAAAAATGATGCATTTGACTTCGTAAAAATTAAAATGATACAATCATTGCATGCTTTCCATTCCAGAAGGCTCACATGATCCAAGGAAATAAATGCTTATGATAATTTTTAGCACCTATGTCACTCTTAATGTTCCTTAACTATGAACTTTATTTTTGGGGAAAATGCATGGGTTCTCTGGGCTGAGAACCTCTTCTACAATATTATAAACGAATTACAGTGTTCATCCTTAATCTCACCTGTCACTATGAAATGCATAGATTTGGCAGATAGATGTTAATTCTGAGGTTTCCTATTCTTAGAAATAGGCCCACCTATTAGTGGTTGAGCTGGTACCCATGTCAGAAATATCTTGAATGGGGATACTTCATCTGGTCACTTTGTCAAGACAGCCCCTCTTCCCTGTAGTACTCTTTCAGTCTTAGATTAAAATAAAATAGACAATAAAAATTTAAAATTTACACACAAACATTTCTCAATTTAATCTGTTCAGCCACCTGAGTTTTTTTTCTTTTTTCTTTTTTTTAGATATAGAGAGGGACACTGAGAGAAAGATAATCAATTTTATTTAGTTTTTCATTTGGACTTTGTTGTTCTAACACTTTGTCCTGCACATGCCAGGCATGCATGGCTAACTGTTGAGCCACGACTCCAGCCTCTACCTGAGACTTTTTTTAAAGAGAGAGGGACAGTGTGAGAGAGAGAGAGAGAGAGAGAGAGAGAGAGAGAAAAGAAAAAATTAATTTTATTTAGTTTTTCTTGTGGCCCTCCTTGCTCCAACACTTAATTATGTACATGGTGCTGGGGTTTGAACCCATGTCCCCGAGCATACCAGGCAAGCACTGTAATCTCTGAACCACTGCTCCAGACCCCATATGCAAGATTTTTATTTGAATTCTCAAAGATCTAACAAAGTTCTGGCATCATGTGCACTACAAATTATTATCTTGACAGAACTGATTAATAAACTAAAATGACTAAAATTTTCCATGCTAGGTGTAGAATAGATGCCAAAAGTGGACTTTTCTTGAGTATCACTGCAATTAGAGAATGCCCAAAACAATGATTCCTTTTTTCCCCTTAAAATTCAATAGCTAAATCCATACATAGGATGTCAAGATTTAGCTACATGACAAAATAAGAATGGGGAGAAACCTAACCCTAATTCTATTCATCCTGCCATTCTAGCTGAACCACTTAATACAAAGCCTCTAAACTTATTTATCTTTAATTAGTGGGCAAAGAAAGAATAGCAATTCCCATAATTCTGCTAAACTTAATGGCCTTGGTACCCACACAGGATACTTTTTCAGTCTGGATAGGAACCATCCTTAATAAAGACTATGACTAAAAACCTAAAGAGATGTAGTGGTTACTTCTTGAGAGTTATGCTTAATTTTGGAGTTCTAAAAGTAAGCTGGTCCAAGTGTTGAGGGCAAATGATATTTAAAACTGGTCTTGCCCGTTCTTAGGGACTTAGGTGTTGTTGCTACCTGCTCCGTAATGATTTGTGTCCCCCATGGATAGAAGGCTTAGTCTGATTGCCTGTTTACAGAGAAGTCCTTTCTTTTTCTCTCTCTCTCTTTTTTAAATAGGTATGGCTCCTTTATTTTTACTGTATTTTATTTATTGGTTCAACATCATCTTACAGAATGAAGGGATTTCTTGCATACGTATTGACAGAGTGCCTTAATCCTGATCCTCCTGCAGGATCTCCTTCTCTTCCCCACTCTTCAATCTCATGTCTCTGCTGTAATTCCCCCATGATAAAAATATAAATGACTTTAATAATTGAAATTGCTAGATTTGTACATCTGCATGGGTATATCTGGGCTTCTCATGGGAGTCAAATGTACTCTAAAGTACTGAACATGCCCCAGGTTTTCCCTCCCTCTGATCCCTACCTTGCTCCTCTTCACTTGCTTCACAGCTTATGTGTTACTTCAAATTTGGTGGGTCTATTAAATAAACTTGACTAACTTTCATCCTATCTTAGGTTTTACTTAGATTCCACATATGTGAGAAAATATTTGACCCTTCAGTCTCTGGGTTTGGCTTATTTCAATCAGCATTTTTTTCCATTTCATTCCATTTACCTGAAAAAGCCAAGATATAGTTCTTTCTAATGGCTGAGTCAGACTCTATTTTACATATACATATACACACACACACACACACACATATGTATACACCATTTTCTAACCCATTCATCCAGTTAAGGGTGTCTAGTTTGTTTCCATAATTTAGCTATTGTAAATGGAGCTGCTATAATTATTGGTATTTCTATATCTCTGTAATAAGCTAATACTACCTCTTCTGGGACATCCCCAGGAGTGGGACAGCTGAGACATATGGTGGTTAGATCCTTAATTTTTTTTTTAAGAGAGAGGGACAGTGAGAAAGACAGAGAAAGAGAGAAACAACTTTATTTAGTTTTTTACATGGCCTTCGTTGCTCCAACACTCAGTTGTGTATGTGGTGCTGGGGTTTGAACCCGGGTCCTCATGCTTGCCAGGCAAACGCTGAAACCTCTGAGCCACCGCTCCAGCCCCAAGATCCTTAATTTTTTTTAAGGAGTCTCCACACTGCTTTCCAGAGTGGCTATACCCATCAACAGTGTGTTAGTGTTGCTTTCTACCCACAACCCCTCCAACATCTGTTATTGTTCCTATTCCACATTTTTGGCATTCTGACTGGTGTGAGGTAGAATCTCTGTGCAATTTTAATTTGCATTTCTCTGATTGCTAGTGATGTAGTACACTTTCTCATTTATCATTTGGCTTATTCACCTTTCTCTTTTGAGAAGTTTGTTTAGTTCCACAGTCCATTTATAGATTGGAGTTCTTATGTTTTCAGCATTAAGTGTTTTGACTACTTTGTATATTCTGGATATTAACCCTTTTCAGAGATGTAGCAGGCCATGATTTTCTCCCTTTCTGTAGGTTCTCTCTTGACACTCTTGACTAATTCCTTAGCTCTGCAGAAGCTTTTCAGTTTAATGGCATCTCATTCATTAATTTTTGGTTTTAATTCCTGAACTACAAGAGTCTTGTTAAAGAAGAAGATGATTCAACCAACATGATGTAGTGTTGATCCTAGTTTTTCTTCTATTAATTCTACGGTTACTGATTTAATTCCTAGTTCTTTGATTCATTTTGATTTGATTTTTGTGCAGTTGAGAGAGAAGGATCTAATTTCAATTGTATGAATATTTCTCTCCAGTTTGTTCAGCACCATTTGCTGAGCAGTCTGTCTTTCCTCCAGGCTAAATTTTTGCCCCCTTTGTTGAATATCAGATGTTTGAACATTTGTGGGTCATTCTTAGTGTCTTCTATTTTGTTCCACTGGTCGTCCTGCTTGTTATGATACAAATACCATGCCATTTTTGCTATTTCAGCTCTATAGTATATTTTATATAGTATATTTCAGGTCAAATATTGCAATAACTCCTTCTTTTTCATTGTCTTTTTTTTCACTTAACAGTACTTTGTCTATTCCGAATTTCTTCTTCCAAATGAATTTGAGAATTTGATTTTTCTACATCTGTGAAGAACAGTATTGGTATCATGATGGGGATTGTGTTGAATCTGGACAGTACTTTCAGCAAAATAGCCATTTTATTTTATTTATTTTTTAAAGAAAGAGGGAGAGAGAAAGAGATAGAATGGATTTTATTTAGTTTTTCATGTGCCTTTCATTGCTCCAACACTCGGTTATGTAGGTGGTAATGGGGTTTGAACCTGCATCCTTGCACATGCCAGGCTAGTGCTATAACCACTTAGCCATCATTCCAGCCCCAAGAATGGCCATTTTAAATGACAACTATCAAACATGAAAGCAAGAAATTGAAGAAACCCTGAGAAGAGGGAAAGACATTCTATGCTCTTGGTCAGGAAGCTCATTTCTTATTAGCGCAACTGATATATTTTGCTGGCTCATATTTGTGTACTTTGGGACTTGCAGTCTGTACTGCACACCTTTTAGCATTATTAAAATCTACTATAAAGTTATTGCTTTCAAAAATTTTTAAAAAAGCAAAAACTTGTGCATGATTTTTGTTCTTAAACTTTTGGGGTAAGAAAAGTTAAGCAATCCCCTTTATAGGAATACTACCTAGAGTTTTAAGGACAAGCTCACACCAGTATGCATTCCAAATTCACCTGAGATTTAATCCAGTTGCTTTAGTGTGCATACCCTGGGGCACATCTTTATTCTTCCAGAGAGAGTTGAGCTAGAGAAGAAAAGCATGTGTATTCAATATTCTTTCTGGCCTAATTAAGTAAGAAACCCTCAGGTATTCTAAGGATCATGTCATCCACATTCTCATTTTCCCTTTTTTATGTCTAACACTGTATGAGGAATATGTTTTAAATGTGTTTTGAAAAATTTTTATTGGTGCATGTCAATTACACAAAATAGTATGTTTCATTGTGGTACATCAGTACATCCACATAAGATAATTTGGCCAATTTAGGTCCCCAGTACTTCCTTGCTTTCCCCTCCTCCCTCTCCTTGATCCCCTTTCTTTACCTCAATGGTATCTTTCTATTTTGGTGGAATCCTGTTTTCCCTTTGTCTTCTAGTTTTATAGTTTCCACGTATAAGAAAAAAAAATCATGGCCCTTGTCTGAGTCTGTTTTATTTCACTTAACATGATACCCTCCAGTTTCATCCATTTTCCTGACCATGATCCAGTTTTGTTCTTTACAGCTGATAAAACTCCATTGTGTATATATGTCCCATTTTCTTTTCCATTCATCTGTTGACAGACAGCTAGGCTGGTTCCATAACTTGGATTTTTTGAATTGTGTTGCTTATGAACATGGAAATACACATATCCTAAAATATGTTGGTTTTAATTCTTTTAGGTAAGCACTAAGGAATGGTAAAAGTGAATCATAAGGTAATTTCATTTTTAGGTTTTTTTTTTTGTTTTTTTTTTATAGAGAGAGATACAGTGAGAGAGAGAGAGAAACAATTTTTAGATTTTCATGTGGCCTTCGTTGCTCTGAGACTGCCCTGTGTACATGGTGCTGGGGTTTGAACTCTTGTACCCATGCATGTTGGATAAGCATTTTTTCTGATGAGCTACCACTCCAGCCCTCTCATTTTTACCTTTTTAAGGAAGCTTCATAGTGATTTCCAAGTGGGATAGCATCAAATTAAAAAGCTGCACAGCAAAGAAAATAGCAGCATAAAGAGAAAGCCTAGAGAATGGGAGAAAATCTTTGCCACCTACTCTTCTGAAAGAGGATTAATACAAGAATATATAAAAAACTCTCAACACCAAAAAATATACATAATCCATTCAATAAATGGATTTTCAAAAGAAGAAATTCAAGTGTCCCACAACTATGTGGAAAGATTTTGAACATCTTTACCCATTAGGAAAATGCAAGTCAAATCTAAGCTAAGATTTCATCTTACTCCAGTCAGAATGACAATCATCAAGAACACATATAGCACTAAAGGCTGGCAAGGGGGCAGGAGGAACACATACGTCTTTGGTGGGAATGTAAATTAGTACAAACCACATATGTTAAGACACTTGGGAACACTGTTCTGAGCAAGTCATGTGTAATGATCTCAGTTCTTGTAACACTTTACAAAATAGTTTAAATGATCCCTATATTTCACAGTAATGAAACTGGCTTAAATGAGTCAAGCACTTTACCCCAGATCACGCAAGAAAGGGCAAAGTGTAAAATGAAATTCACACCTATATGATTCCAGAACCCATTTTTTAAAACAGCATTATATTTTCTTAATATAATAGGATGAAACATAGAACATTTTAATATGGTTATTAAGAGCCTAATTCTGGCTACCTATATATTGCATTTTATAGAATAGTTTATCTTACCTCAAAGAGATCTACCTTTCTTTGGAGATACTTTGTTTTAAAGGGGAAAATATAAACTTCTGAAAATCTCTGTTGATTTAAGGTGAGTATATCACAGATAACATATTTATTGCAAGTATACACTATTTTATAAGCAATTGCAGCATAACATGTATTAATTTATTCATCCATGATTTAGATTCATGAATAATATTCAGCTCTATTTTAACCAGCTCTGTAATAAGACAGTTTCTATGGACTTGTATGCTTCCCCATGCTATTTTTAAAAAATTATTTTAATTTAGTGATCTGAGCATTGTACTGGAATTTAGGAAATCAGGTAGTTTTCTTTGGTGCCACTATTAAATTTGCCCTAAAAAAAAATGAATTAGATCAATTAAAATGTCCTAAGCATTCAGAAATTCAAGTTGTAAAATAATTGGCCTTCATGTATGTGTGTGTTTAATTAAAGTGAATTCTAAATAACACCATGTTAATTGTTAATTTAGTAGCCTGTAGAAAGTTACTAATTTCTAAGATAAAACTAAAATTGCCTAGATAGTTATTTAGTGAACCTCTAGTGTTAAACAATCATTCTATTTTAGGATTTACAAATGAATACCAAAGTTCTAAGGAATGTTCTAGAAGGAAAAATTAATCCTTTAATGCCCTATAAATATTTTACTCACTTGTTAAATTCCTTCCTGTGGACATCTTAAAATTATCTACTAAATAATTATATGCTATCTATTTTAAAAGTAATTGCAGTTATTTTACTTCTTTGAAGAAAATAATCATTTGACTTTTATAATTAAAGGATTTATTTCTAATGTTAATTTCATTCATAGAACTTTACTGAAGGAATTTACTTTAAATAATTTGCAAGAATGTTGTTTTATTCATTTTATTAATCTATAAGTAGACAGAACTTAATAATTCTGAGGATACTGAAGTAAAAATTTATCTACATTGATACATAAGGCTATACAATGAAAATAACTTTTAAATTTATTTCTTTTGGACTTGCTTTATCCTCTACATTATTAAGATGATTTACAATTATTTTATCCCTTCTTTTCTAGCATAGTTTTATAAAATTAAATAATTATGCTTCTTTCTGTGCAAGCTTTTGACAGAACAAGAATCCCTTCCCTGGAATATAAGGAGGTGTTCATTCCCTGAGCAGAAGACTAAAGGTTGAGCAGATATTTTCCTTGCAAAGAAGAAATGTTTAGAACATCTGCAAAGAGCACATATTCAAAAGTAAACTTTGATAAACAGTACCATAGTCTTCTAAGTTCTATGGGGTTTTAGAAACCGAAATTCTAGTATTTCTGGCAAAGAGAGATGATGCTTACACCTATGCAGTTATTTCCGAACTGATGACATATTTTTCGTGTAACTCTAAAATCAATAAAGAAACACCCAGAACCTCTCTGATACTGTTCAACAAAGTACTATGGTTGTATGATTCAAATGAACCTTTACCAGAACATTAAAATCAATCTCCTATTCCCCAAGAACTATGGAATTTCAAATTGTGATGGCTAATTGTGTATGTCAAGTTGACAAGGCTAAGGGATCCCAGATAGCTGGTAAAACACTATTTCTCAGTGGACTCAATGCATTCAAATGAGGACTACCTTCACTAATGTGGGTGGCCATCATCCATTCTATGTGGGTCCAAACAGAGTAAAGGCCTAGGAAGAGTGAAGTCATTCTCTCTGACATTTCAAACCTTTGATTTTTTAGGTCTTTGGACCCTGGGATTTTCTTCAGTCAAAATGTCCATCTTCTCTCTGGCACTTCAGACCTTTGGCTTTTTAGGTCTTCAGACCCTGGGGTTTTTACCAGCAGTCCCTTCAGTTATTAAGCCTGAGAGTTAAACCATTATTCCTTCCATTTCTCAGGCCTTTGACCTTGACCTGAATTATATCACTGGTTTTCTTGGTTAACCAGCTTGTAGATGGTAGATTACATGACTTCTTATCATCCATAATTGTATGAGTCAACTTCAGAATAAATCCCCTACTTTATGCCTATATAAATTCTATTGGTTCTGTTTCTCTGGAAAACCTTAATATCTGTCAATCTGTCTATCTAAAGGGGGGGGAGGGAAAGAGAAAGAAAAGGAAATTGATAGAAATGGTTTTAGGAGAAAAAGAATATATTTCATATGAATTGAAGAGCTTAATTAATTGGGATCTTCATGAAAGAAAATATCACAAAAGTGTCACATTAATAAGGAAAAAAGCAAAGCATTTAAAAGGCAGGCTTTTATTTTATAAAATCATCTTTAGAATGTACAAATTTTAAATGAGTATTATAACAAGTATGGATATCCTCTTTCAAGCTTTACATATTAAATTGAGTTTCTTGAACTTACGTGATATTGTTTCCAATGTTGTAGAACTGAAGTTCAAACATTCTGGTATTAATATTCAAACTTGTATATTTGGTAATTAGGCTTCAAAAAGCTAAAGTCAAGATTAGAATGAAAATGCTTTCTGGCCACAGCTCTAATATTCTCTGCTTCTTTGAATTTGGCTATTATAGATATCTATAAATGAAATCATGCCATGCTTATCTTCCTATGATAGTCTTGTTTCATTTAACATAATGTCCTCTAATTGACTCTACATTACCTCAACTGGCAAGAATTTCTTATTTTTCATTTCTGAATAATATTCAAATGTATACATACACATTTTGAAATTTTGAAGTTAATGCATAAAATTACTTAATAGTTTCATTTGATATATCAACATATATAAACATTGGGGGATGTTCAAATCAGGGTAAGTATACTGATCAACTAAAATATTTTTCATTTGTTGAAGTAAAAAGTTTCAAAATCTTTTCCTGTAATTTTTTTGAAATATACAATTAATTATCATTATCTATAGTCACTATACCAGGCAATAGCATACCAGAACAACTCACTCCTGTCTAACTATAATTTAGTACAGATTGATCACTATTATGCTCTCAACTTCCACGAGATTACTTTTATACTTTCCTTATGCTCTTTTTACTTAAACTTTTTAAAAATTTGTTATCGGGGATTAAACTCAGGGGCTCTTATCACTAAGACACATACCCAACGCATTTTACTTTTTTACGTTGCAACAGGGTTTCACTTTGTTTCTTGGGGTCCCACTAAGTTGCTGAGGCTGGCTTTGAACTTGTGATCCTCTTGCCTCAGACTCCCGAGCTGTGGGGATTATAGGTATGCATGCACCACCATCCCAGGCTTACTTTTACTTTTTCGTTTTGCTTTGTTTTGATTTATACTTTATATTCTTTTTACTTTTATACTCACATTTATATTGAACACTATTGTACTCTCAATTTCCATGAGATCGATTTTTTTAGATTACATACGTGAATGATCATAAGTGATGAGATGTCCAGCATTTTTTCATATACCTGTTGACCATTTGATTCTGTTCTTTTGAAAAATGACTAAGTGTATTGTCCATTTTCAACAGATTTTGTTTTGCTTTGTTTCTGCTGCAGTATGAGTTCCTTAAACATTCTACATATTCACCCTTTGTTAGATGTGTGTTTTGCAAATATCCTTTCCCTTTAGGTTGTTCTTTCACCCTGTCAATTGTTTCTTTTTTCTGTGTAGTTCTCTTATTTATTTTTAAAAAGTGAGAGACAGTGAGAGAGAGAGAGAAAAAGAGAGAATCAATTTTAGTTTTTCATGTGGCTTTTGGTGCTTTGAGACTTCGTTGTGTATGTGGTGCTCCAGCCCTGTGCAGTTCTTTTAATTTGATATAATCCCATTTCTCTGATGGCAGTATGGTAAATGATTTGATATTTCTGTGCTAATAAGATTTTTTTGAGGATCTTACTCTATCTCCATCTTGCTCTGCCTCCAAACGCCACATTTCCTTTGTCTATTCATATGTTGTTGGACACTGGTTGTTTCCATATCTTGCCTATTTGGATAATGATGTAATGAGCATGAAAATGTAGATATCCTTTAGAGATCCCAATTTCAATTCTTTTAAAGGGAAAAAATATCCATTTGTGGGATGGCAGGATCATGTGAAAGCTCTACTTTTAATTTTTTGAGGAAACTACATAAGATGCAACATCATAACTTCCCTATATCTCCAACCTGCTGACCCACTGTGCAGATTTTGGAATTCTTACCCTCCACTATCAAGTGAACAAATTACTCAAATACAAAGTCTTTCCTGTGTATGAATATAAATATATGCAGATATTTATAGATATACATCTACATGCATAAGCTCATCCACTTTATTGATTCTGTTTATCTAGAGAACACCAGGAAAGCATAGATAATGAGTGAGTGAGATTATAATGATTATTTATGAGTAGCAGGAGAGCTTTCATAGGAATATAACTGGTTTTATGTTAAGGGATTTTTTGAGAGATCCAGATCTTTAGATTGAAATTAAAGGCTGGCAGTTTTTACCTTGGTTAGAAAAAGACAGTAAAACAGGACACATTAGTATAAATGTTTTTAGTTGTTGATTTGCACCTCAGAGGCAAAGTTGTTTACAAAGTTATTTTGAGTATTTTTCAATTGGTATAATATTTCAGTTATGGTAGATGAATAAATTCTAGAGATCTACTGTATCATGTAATGCTATATTATTGAATAGGAAAATGTCTAAAGGAAATTAATTGATACTAGTTTCAGTAGAGTTGAGCCTACAAATCAATAGAAAATACTTCATTTACTTGGACATTTACTGACGCATAATTGACATACAAAAATTACATATATTTAATGTGTTTAACTTGAGTTTAGACAAATATACCCATGTGCCCATGGCACCATCACTACAATCAAGGTAATGGAACGTGTCCCAAAGTTTTTTTATGATCTTTATTTTATGTCCCTATTTTGTGTCTGTTAATAGAGAATAACTTGAAATATCTCATCTTACTCCTTTTACTTTTGCACACAAATTTCTTCAAAATATGCCTATGAAATTATTAACCCAAACAATCCCTGGGTGTCTTGCATAAGGCTTAAATATGTTGGATACTCCTCTACCTCTATGTTGTTGGAAGTATCATCAGATCAATACCAGCTCCCCTAATGCTAACCATGTCTCCTCAAGAGCACTACATGGGAGTTGATCCCTTGAGTCTCCACTGGCTTCCAAAAAAATTGAGCTATTGTCCCTAAGGAAAAATATCATAAATCATTTTTAGTTGAACCACACCAACTGGAAGCAAAAATCACAATCAGAGAATAAAATCATAGCTCAGAGAATAGTCGTCCTCTGCATGCCATGAATGTGAACTTTGGAATTGAAGTGAGAGTAGTTGTTGGCTCCAAGTTCACTTGAGCTAAAACATGTAGCCTGTTATTCTGCTTTCATCTTGCACTGTCAAATAAAAACTGAATCTTTTCCTTCAGGGAAGTATAGAAAAAAAATACTAGAACAATAATAAGTTTATAACAAGCAAATCATTGTACCTGTCTAAAGAAGCAAAAGATCTGCTCTGAATATTTTTTTATAATTACAGAAGCTTCTAGGGGAAATACATACCATAGCATAGGTAAGCACCCAGGACACTCCTGTCACACTGTGCCCGAATTAACTCAAATACCTTAGGGTTACGTATTTAAAAAACCAAGATTTATTTCTCCTAAGAAGAGCATTGTCTTTAGGTTTTAAGGTTTCCACCTTTCTTTAAAATGCAACTATTTACAGTTTTATACAACAACATGAACTATTTCAATATTTGATTAACATGTCTTACAAAATTAAGTGGTAGACAAATCTATGATCAATTTACTATAATAAAAATGAGCACCTAAGTATTTTTTGTGAATGTCCTTCAGTTAAAATAATTCCATGTCAAATAATAAACTGAAAATAATATTTAGAACATTATTTTATGTTACCCTTTTCTGTTGATGATGGATCTTTTATTAAGAAATAACTTTTTACATTGATATAAACCTCCAGGTAAGAACCATATCATCATAAAATTCTTAACAAAATCACCATATCTGAAGTAAAAAAAGAACAGTCAGTATTAACAAAAAAAGTAGGTCAATCTTTTGCATAAATTTGATAGAAAACTGCATTATAATTTTATGCTAGTGATTAATTGTGGATTATCTTGAAATGGGTAGGATAAAGATAATGAGACTGGCTGGAGGTGTAACTCAGAGGTAGAGCACCTAATTTAGCATACACAAGCAAGACACTGGTTCAGTCTTCATCATGCACACACACAACAGTTAATTTTCAATAAATAACACAGAGCCACAGAATTTATAATGCATGACCAAATATCAAAAGGCATCTCTGGAGTTGTTACTGTTTGTAGTGTATACATAGACCAAATTATTATATTCCAGGCTCACATTTGACTGTTTCACATGACAGATGTAATAACTTCAGTATTTTATTTGAAAAGACTGGAATTTATATACACACATGGTCATCGAACCCCTGAGGCTGACACCAGAGGATTCCAGGAGAACACTGACATTTAATGTGGCCATGTATTTTTTTTCCCAGCAGAAGTAGTGTTTAAGTGGGTCATGGCCCAAAGGTATTGAACTTCTTCCCTTGCTGACAGCTATTTACCAGAGCACAGTCAAGTAAAGGAAGAAGAGGATTAAGAAGCTCCAATTGATCAGAAAATAGCATTCAAAGTTGAAACCTGCCTCTACTCCCAGAACTCAGCTTTTGAAAATCTTTTAGCAAAACCATTGTCAAGGGATGGTATAATCACAGAATGAAATAAGAAGATTTAAAATTCTTAAGCAGACATAAAGGCATTGAGGTTTGAAGTTTTAAGGGCTCATAGGAAATAGCCATGTGAAACTGTATCACAGGAAATTGTCATTGATCCTTTCAACCTGTGACAAAAGAATTCAGAAGAAAATAGATCTTTCCATTATGCAACCTCAGATGGAATATGTATGTTATTAAAAAAGTAAAATAACAGAATGTGCATTCTATGTCATTTCAAATGATTGCCACAAGCAGTAAAAATATGAAGCTAAGATTATTTTCATTAACCTAAAATCTAAAGTGTATTGTATATAAGAGAGTGCAAAAATGTGTATTGAATGAGTTATATTCTGTGGCCATTTATTCTTTTGGGCTTTTCATTCAATCAAATGCTTCTGCAAGTCAAAAATGAGAATTGTTATATTCAAGGGATGGAAATAAGAAGAATAAATTAAGGAAAACAATGATTCATCTGATACATGATACGTGTATTTTCTACTTTCTAATTGAAAGGCTATTCCTATTTTATGGATTTATTTCTTGCATATTTTTCTTTATTTTTGAGAATACTGCTGAGTTTACTGGATCACCTCAGAGAGCATAACTTTACTATTAAATCCCACATGAAATGAGCTGAGGGTGTTTCAAGGATTACTATGAAGGGCACAATTGTTCTGACTCCTAAGATATGCACAATTCTGAAAGTTTATTTTTTTAAAAATGAAATAATAATAGCAAGAAGTGATAGGCATTGAGTGTTAACAGTGCTGAGGCAGCTTCTACACAACTTACATTACTTTACTCAAATACCTGTGAAAAGAGGTTCAGTTAGTATCCTTGTCTTAAATAAGAAGAAATTGTCCCAAATAAAGTTCAATAATTTGACCACAGTCACATAATCAAGAAATCACAATGCCAGAAATTAAGCTCAAGGATATTAATTCTTGATTTACACAAGTAAAAAGGAGAATAGGAAGATGCCTTTTTCCCCCTACTTTTTGGTAGGACAGAGGTTAGTCAGAGGATACCTGTGCATATACTATTGCCACTGAAGTACAACTCTGGGCCACTCCCTACCTCTAAAACGGATGAACAACCCCATCTCATAATGCTATTACATACATTAAGTATACTAAGTAAGACTGCATGTGTGGAAGTTTGTTTTGTAAACTATTAAATTATGTACTTTGTGTAGAAATCCAGCTTATACAAAATTATATTGTCAGAACCTCCTGGAATAAAGTCATCATTCATTTCAGAAATATTGACTTCATCTTTTCCCATGTGAAAAAAAAAAGTATGCTATTCACCTTTTCATGGCTGTGACCCAAATAACCAATAAGATCAACTTAGAGGAGGAAAAGTTTATTTTGTACTCACAGTTTTAGAGGTCTCAGCCCACAGACTCCATTGCTCTGGACTCAGTGAGGCAGCACATCATAGGGGAAAGGGCTGGCGAAGAAAACTGTTCACTCATAGAAGGGTCAGAAAGCAGAGAATAAGAATGGTAGGTGGCACTGGAGTGGTGGCTCAGTGATTACAGCCCTTGGTGGCATGTGTAACAAAGGGGGATTGTACCCCAGCACCAAGTACACAACAAAGTGTCAGAGCAACGAAAGCCACATGAAAAACTGAAGGAAAAATGGTATTCTCTCTCTCTCTCTCACTGTCCCTCTCTCTTTAGGAAAATAAAAAATAAAAATAAAAAAAGATAGGTAAGGGCCACAAGGAAGACATGTCTTTTCAGGGCATGCCCCAGTAACCCATCTCCTCCATCCGCACCCCACCTTCCTACAGTTACCATCGAATCAGTCCATTCAAACTCGGATAGGCTGATCAGATTACAGCTCTCAAAATCCAATCATTTTATCTCTGAATATTGTTGCAAGAACACCGGAACTTTGGGTGCACACCTCATATCAAAACCATAACAACAAGCAACAGCACTTCTCAAGTGTTGCCTTCAAGGTAGAAAAGCAAATTATTTTTCTGTAGTTTTATTTGTTCAGCATTTGTTTCTGGGGCTCGGTGGTTACAGTGCTTGCCCGGCATGAGCAAGTACACAGGTTCAAACCCCAGCACCCACATGCACAACTAAGTGTCAGAACAACGAAAGCCATGTGAAAAACTCAATAAAAGTTGATTCTCTCTGTCTTTCTCTCTCTCACTGTCCTTCTCTCTTAAAAAAAAAAAAAGCATTTGTTTCTCATTCAAAACTAGATTCACGTAACTCTCCAATTACAAATAGCATAATTATCAGGTTTGTTTTGAGAGCTATTTTATTCTGTATCATAAAAGAATAAGGGGCTGGAGTGGTGGCTCAGAGGTTGCGGCACTTGCCTGGCTTGCACTATTACAAGAGTTCACACCCCAGCACCATATACACAACGAAGTGCTGAGAAATGAAACGCACATGAAAAACCAAAGAAAAATTGCTTCTCTCTCTCTCTCTCTCCCTCTCTCACTGTCCCTTCTTTCTTTAAAAATAAAAAAAAAGAATAAGACAGACTAGACTGTATGCTAAAATATTAGAAAACTCAAATAATTGAAGGAAATGTTTTATTTATTTTGATATATGATAGTTGATTAATATTATTTTGCTCAGAAGCAGCAAAAACAACATAAAATACCTAATCAAAGCAATGGTCTTCAATATTTATAAGTAAAAGTGAAGATACAATGTAAATAAGATGGTTTCTGAGACCCAAATATTATAAGGGACCACACAGTACATTATGGTACATAAATTACATAACTGTATCATAGTAATTCACTGTTGTTATTTTAAGTTCTTTATCATTAATTGTAGTATGATCATATTCTATTCTCATAAATTTATATTTTTACAAAATCTAATCAAACAAAAAAAACAAAACTTATTGATTCCTCAAAATGAAATTTATGTCTTCATAGTGTTTTTCATTTATTACCTCATTTAAATGCAAATATTTCCACTTAAAAGATGATGGAATATGATAGGAAAATTACTCCACTTGCTCAGGTACCCAGAGCTCCTGAGTACTAAATAAATTACACTATAAAATCATGAAATCGGGCCCCAGAGTCAGCATCCTCGGCCACTCACTTTTAGTATTTGTTGGTAAAATCAGTTATATACAATGTCATCATCTGTTTTATGATGCATAAGCCAGTCTTTTTAATGTACACTCAGGGAAAAAGATACATATGGATTATGTTTGGTGACTGTATTTAAAAAGCAATATCTTAGATCACCCAGAGCCAACTAAATCAGAATCCCTGGTGAATGAATCTAGAAATATACATTGTTTAAAAAAAACAAATAATTTGTAAATTTCAAGGTGATTCAGAAACACTTGAAATTTTAATTCATAATCAAATGTGGTTATGTCTATGATCTCAGTTTCTGAAATATACCTAGCAGGCATATTCACTAACACTTCAAGTGAAATACAGTGTAAAAAATAAATAATCTTCTAAATGAAATATTTTCTCAGTCATAAGTAACAAATCACATCCCCAGCAGCCATTCTACGCATACATGTTAAACTCAACCAAGCTACCTGGGCTCCTCTCTCTTCCACTTTGCTTCACCTGCTTCACGGTGACCATCACTCTGGCACATACCCCAGGATTTATGAAATGCAGGTGGGAAAGTGTTTGTTGTTCTCAAAAATAGATTTAACTGCTTTGAAAAAATAAAACAAGAAATATACAGTGGGGGCTTATATCAAAATCACCACACAAGATTTTAAAAATTCAACAAAAAGAGGGAAAATATAAATCCTCTGATTGTCTCCTCTCCCTTCTCCTCTTTGTGGTATATACTCTATTACAAAGCCATACCCTGAGTTCCCTCTCATTTTTGGAGATAAAAAACACTGTAATTTTAACTGTTGACTTTCTCATGGAACTGTTTTTCCATCTCCTTTTTAATTTCTCCAATAATTCTCAAATTATATTTCACACACAACTAAAAAGCCCCATACAAAAATGTCCAAATTTTACATGACCCAGAATGGTTTCTCTTCCATGACAAAAGGATGGTGTGCTTTCCCCATAGCATTAGATATTATTTCTTTTTTTAATTTAAATGGTGAGTCTACTATGTTTGTTGAAATGATCATTAGAGAAATTCACATATCTAAACTTACCTATCATGTGCTCTAAATATTTGGTTAGTTGTTTGTTAGACATTGTAAGAGAATGGGGCATATTTTCCAACAGAGAACCCAGACAGTGGGTTTGAACATTAGAGATGATTCTCTGTGCCCAGATGGTGCCTATTGACAGTTTCTCCCTATCACCCTAGACTGGGCAAGAAAGATTTCTTCACTGCATTATAAACTAAAGGTCTTTAGACCAGATGGTTCTTTTCTGATACTTTGTTAACTTGCCATCTGTTAGTGTCCACTCTATTAACTGTTATGTGAATGTTCTAACATTCAGCTGTGGAATACAGTGTTGAGGAGCAGTTCTTACTGATAAGGGTGCTGATAAGAGTAGCAATTAACATTCTGCAGTAATTAGGCAGCAGAGAAAGAGACTCAGGACATGTTGAGATTCTTTCTCCGTTTCCAACAGAATCCTCCAAGTTTTAATTTAGAAGGTTGGTAACATTACTTTAAAGACAGCCCAGCTTTTTTTTTTTCAGTCTAGCTTAATTTCTTCTTTTTCTCCTGCTCTTCATTTTTATTTTTTTACACTTATATAATTGGGGTAATATCCTATATTTATTGGTAACTTGAAAATATACACAAACAAACGGTTTATGGGTAGTGCAGGTGGAGAAAGTTCACAAAGCTAGAACTTAATTCTTATTAACAAAAAATGTACAGTCACATGTTTTCTTTAACCTCTTCAATAAACTTTTCTATAATGCCTTGTGGTGACTAACTGTATCTATAATCTCTAAAGATTATTTTCTTAAGATAAATAAAATTGATGTCGGTAGCATGTTAAAGTTTACTCTATTTTTGCACTAATTTTACTCATTCTTTGCTAATTTTATTCATTCAAAACATTACATTAACAATAGAATGAAATAGTTATGATAATTTTATAATAAATAGCCTGATTTTAATTCATTAAGAACTACCATTAACTTCCTGAATGAGAAAAATCTTAAGTTAAAGTAATGGCTTGAACTGATGAACCAGCTGAAAGACTGAGGATGTTTGCTAAACTTCCCTAATTAAAAGTGGCAATGCATGCTTTGGCCCTAAGTGATGAAAATGAGTTTTGTCTTCCAAGAATACCTAAGAAGTTGCATATCGTAATGAAAAAAAAATTATTACATTGCATACTTTATTGAACTATATAAATAATTGTTTATAGTTTAATTTACTTTTGGAGTTAAAGTTTGAAAGAGTTACCAAAAACATGTATGTAAGGAGGGAAAAGCACAGAAAACATTTATTGATATATAAGTAGCCATGGAGTGCCTGAATATTTTATTAGTTTTGTTAGATATCTACTGACAAATATGTCAACTGAGTCCAGGCCAAGAGCTAATGAGGAGAAAAGTAGAATACATATCATTCATGGGAAACAGCTCTATTTGATGGAGAGTAAAGAAAAAATCTAAATAATGTATTTCTAATAAAATTATTCAAAATAAGAATTAAGAAAACTGGGGAAAATTTCGCTGATATTAAACTTCAAGCTTCTTCATAGGAAAGAAGGATTTCCAAAGCAGAAACAGTGAAGTAGGAATGTAGAAAGGGAAAGCAAATTGGGTAGGAGACTGCGTAAACTTGGAAAAACTCTGCTCACTGTGAAAGGGGGCGTTTACATTAATGGGTCCTAAAGTCAACAATTTTTTTAAAAAGAGAGGGACAGTGAGAGAAAGAGAATGAGAAAGAGAGCATCAATTATATTTAGTTTTTCATGTGGCTTTTGTTGTTCTGATACTTTGTTGTGCACTTGGTGCTGGGGTTTGAACTTGAGTCCTTGTGCATGCCAGGCAAGTGCTGTAACCTCTGAGACACCACTCCAGCCCCTACTGTCAACAATTTTTTAATCCTACAGGAATGAAGGAATGCCCTGATAGGCCATGTTTCAAATAGTTCCTTTAATCTATTACTTATTCGCAACAACCCTTGCCATCCTTACAATTCTTTGATGAAACATTTTTAGACCTCTACTCTGTTTTCAAGTGATTTCTTGTTTCTGATCAGACTCTCAGAACTGGCTTATACTACTATCTACTCAGAACATTTAGCATTTCAGTAGGAAATTATATCTAGTGTCTGTAATTTCCTACATCTAAATGCAACTATTCTCTTCTTCTCTACCCATAGATCCAGTTTAATATATACCCTACCTTAATCTGGCTTTCCTATTATTGATTGTTGCTACTTTGGTCACAATGTTTTAGTAAGTTCTAGTGTCTAAAAATATCATCCCTCCTTTCAAAAATCTATTTCATTAAGAAAAAATGATGGATATTTGAATTGAAAAATAGTGGAATAACTGAAAAAATTCTGGGCTGTATATTTTATACTCAGATGATGATAATACTTGAAATGTTTTATATTAAAATAAAAAACTCATTCTCTAGTGTTATCTTGAAATTCCTCCAAACCTTCATTATACATCGTTAGAAAGGACTGATTCAGGGAGGAATGAAAGCCACTCTGCTTAAAAATAGGTTATTCTGCATTGTTATCAACTGAAGTATTCCCTTGTCGAGGATCTCTGAGTATAACTTTTAAATACTTCAAACTACAGTTTTTCCAAGAATAATATGGTCATAGAAATTATTGCTTTCTTTAACATGGACGTGTTAGTGAATTAATTGAAAATTTTAAATATAATGAACTATTTGAATATGAAATATAATGAAAAAAAGCCATGTGCTATGGCATTTTTGATAAAGAAAACACAGAGATAAATATGTGTAAACCTCAAATGATCAGCACTATTTCCTGAGGCTCTTATAAGAGATTCTATCTGGTATTGAATATAAAGGAAGTATTGACTTTTAGCGCAGATTGTTTTCAACATTGTTTAACCATAAAAAAGAAGATTTATAAGAAAGAAAGTAGAGCAAAGATTAATTAAAAGATTTCAAAGTAAACCATATGGATTATCGCACTTCAAGACTTTAAGAAAGAACAAATGAAAGGCTTATAATATTCTGCATCAAAGCATTCTTTAATAATGATTTGAAGTCATTAATTAAATCTAGGTCAGTGTTCTCCGTGAGGTTTGAACTTTCATTAAATGATGGCTGCGAGACGAAGCAGGGACTGACTTGCAGCCATGTCTCACACAAAGATTTCTACTTCAAATTTATTTTCTAGACGGACGCTCACGGTGTGTCAGTCTTCAACGCCATACCAACAACGTTTCCACAAGAAATAAATACGTGCTTACAAGCTGAAACTGCATGCAGTCAAGGCAGATGTGATTTGTTTTTACATGTTTGGTTCTGTTGTTGCTTTTTTACTGCAACCAGGTGCAATTTGAGGACTTGGCAGTTATTTACAGTATGATGTGGTATGAAGGTCTTCAAAAAAGAAGGCATAAAGCAACCCTCAAATGTGAAATAATATTTATTATCATCACCAAGCCATGCTTATATGTCCCTTTATTTTACCATTTGTTGATGTAAGGGATGATCTAGAAAGGAATTTGTAATGCTTCCTTCTCATCTGCATTTTTAAAAATTTGTATCTAAGGTATATAAAATAAAGTGATGGGTTATAAGGACGAGGTAGAGTTTCTTGCTTCTTCCAAGGATTTCTCTTCTCAAGGAACACTGAAGGTGCCATAAATTTAGAAAGGATATTGTCTGTGCTTAAGTTCTTAGAAATAAATTTCACTAAATAACCATGAGAGATTCCATTGGGAAAGTCATTATAACTTGCATAATGTTTAATTTGTAAAAAAACAGGTAAATGAGTTTTGCCATATTCCTCCTATGGAGCTATGTTTTGTGGCAGGGACTGTTTCCACCATGCTGATTGACAAGGTCCAGGCATGGGGAAGGGCTTGGCAAGGCCACCATTCCAGGAGATTGTCACTGTTATCTCTCCTAGGAATTGGTTGTTTTCTTATAATGATCATACTTATAAGTATGCATTTGCAGTTCAAATTTCCAGAAAAATTTGTTATTGTTGATAAAATTGTTGTAAATGTAATAATACTTCATTAGGTCTGTGGAGTCTGAGGGAAGATGAGAAATGCCTTTGAAAAATGTGTATTAATGCCACACTAAAAAAGCCCAGATAACCAGAAATCCAACTTTGAAAAGTTTTTAAGAAAATTACATTTACAGAAATTACTCTCACCCATGTTGATTACATCTAGTCCTGTTAATGTTTTACCACTTAAATAATCAAAGACATATAATAGGAGATTTGCTGCTTCCTCAGCACAGGGACCACCGTATATAGCCTATAATATTGGAGGACATTTGGGTATCCACCTAGAGGAACCCAAATGAATGATTATTAAAACCCTCCACCCATAGACCCACCATTGCTTTTTACAGGACTATACAATGAAAATGGAGAATGCTAATATTAATGGTAAATGGACTAATTAATGTTCAGCACCTGCCCTTTCTTCGGAGACTTGGACGTCAGGGGCTACCTTGGAGATGTGGGACAAAGGAACAAAGAAACAGCATACATAAACAGTTACACATATATTATCTAAAAATCAAGTGTCCACACTGCATACTATATGAGTGATTAAGGAACATGTTTTTCTACTTCTCATTTTGCCTTTGTTTTTAAATAGTTTAAGTTTCTACTTCTTAGAACATAGCAAGGAAACATAACTATTTTAAGGTTATTAATAGTAAGGTGACAACAACATAATTTTAGTTAATTTAGAACTGTAATGAATGCTAATTGCTTGCTTGGAAAAGGGCACTAACGCTAGACAATACTGTATTACCAAAAGCAAGAAAATTTCCTAGTAATATGCTTGTGCAAAAACTTCTGAGTAAATGTAGAAAGCTGACCTTAATGTACTCTTTAAGTGTAACACAGATAGAGGGTGTATGTCTCAAAAAAGACATTTATGGAAAAAGGAAAAGAAACATTGTGGTTCATGTGTCAAGGAAGTATGTTATATTGATGGCTAATGACAGGGATTACCGAGAAATTTAAAAAGAAGTCAAATGTAACGAAAATGAAAGCATTGTTTTGCTACCTGTGTAAAAATACATCTCAATAAAGAACAGATGGCATTTTGCTCAAGCAGGGAACTGTGTCTGCTTGCAAACTGTCCTGGAGGTTCGGAGGTTCGAGATGTTCCTCTGCGCCCACTCCACTCATCCTTTGGGGACCCAAGAGTTCTGCTGGGGCTGGCTCCCCGCAGTTTTGGTTGGTGTTATGCATCCTTTCACTACCCTGCCTGGCGCTTTCACCCTCTATTAACTACTATTCTCCGCTCTACTTTCTTGAGATCAAGTTTTTAAGCACAGACAGGTTATTGGGGAAAAAAAAAGACCACTTAAACTATCAATCTGAGAATGATGTAAAAGTTAAAAGACAAACAAATTACTAACTGAAGCATATTCGCTAGTACTGACACACATCTAATTGGTTTCAAATGTGATACCATTTTTTTTTTTTTAGAGAGAGAAAGGGATAGAATGAAAGAGAGACAGAGAATCAATTTTTATTTAATTTCTTTCACCTGGTTTCCGTTTCTCCAACACTTAGTTGTGCATGTGGTGCTGGGGGTTCAAAACCGGGTTTTTGCACATGCCAGGCAAGCACTATAACCGCTGAGCCACAGCTAAAGCCCCTGATATACCAAATTTTAATGCTCTGTTTCTTTAAAAAAAATTTAAGAGGGTAGCTTTCACAAAGACAGGTACTAATGTTGAGAAGTTGTTGATATTACAAGATGTCACCCCCAACAATAAGTGGGATAATAAGCATAGTTGGATGTTTCATGAGCTGAACATGCACAGGTGCAGGTATATACACTTTTAATTAATTTAATTAATGCTCTGGTGAACTAAAAATCTTTTTATAAAGAAATTATGTAATAAAACATACACCTCCCTTTAAATTTTTTTATTTATTTTTTTAAAGAGAGGGACAATGAGAGAGAAAGAATCAATTTTATTTAGATTTTCATGTGGGCTTCTTTGTTGCTCCAACATTTTGTTTCGTATGTGCTGCTGGATGGAGCTCAAACCTGTGTCCTTTCACATGCCAAGCAAACACCAGCGCCATAATCACCAAGCCACCACTCCAGCCCCCACTCCAGCCTCCTCACTTTAAATTTTAACATATATAATTCACTGTCATATGAAAAGTGTTGAATAACAGTAAAACATGTATATTTGGTCATTTGAGAAAGAAAAGTAGGTAAAGCTTCAAGTACAGTCTGAGTGATTTCAGGTTACAAAAACTAAACCTGAAAACAGAGTCCATTTAAGTAGAACCTAAATAGGGGGCACACCATGCACTCAAAACTAAAACTAAAGCTTGTTAGACTAAAAAAAAATCACACATTTCCCACTGGAAGATGAAGAGAAAATAATTTAAATGAATACAGATAATGAAATACCCACTTTCTTTAATCAAGAGTTGCGGTCATAGGATCATATTGATGATAAGACTCAAGGTGTACAATTAGTGTCACCCAGTACCAAGCTTTTTTACCTTGTAAGAAAGGATGTAGAACAAACTGTACAGCATGTGCAGAAAGAGTTAGTAGAGTTTCTATGGTTCCCAGGCACAGAATGCAACATCTCTACATCTCTATGCACTGGGGATATAAGTGTAGTATAAGGAAAAGGCTTAGAGGAGTAGACTGATGAAGAATTTGTCGATAACCTTACACCTTGACAACATGAACAAAATTGGTATTCTGTTACCAAAGAATAAAAATGGCTTGAACTTGTAGTTACACAACTAATACTGCCTACCACCGACGACCGAAATAAGAAAGAAGAGGTCAGAGCGTTGAATCTGTTCTCAGATGGCTTCTGCCATGAACATCCTACAAATTAAGTTGATGTCTAGAACTCACCAATTACTCTATGAGTACATTAGTCCATTTTTTTGTTACTATAACAAAACAGCTTTAGCAGACTATCGTATGTATAAAGAAGCTGGGTTTCTTTGGTTCACAATTCAGGTTGAAGGATGAGCAGCCCCATCTGTCAATGGCTTTCTTGCTGGCAGAATCCTGAAGCAGCAGAAAGTATCACATGGCAAGAAACATGGAGTATGTTTGTGCATGAGTGTGTGTGTGTGTGCCTGTATGTGTGTTCTTTTCTCTTTTTTCATAAAGCTACCGTTATTCATTCACTCACAGGGTCCCCATTCAGATGTCCTGATTGAATGCTAAACACTTCCCAAAGGCCCCATCTCTACACACACATGCTAAGATGAACTCTCTAATCTCCTAACGCTTCACAGGGAGGACTAAATGTCAACATGTGAACCCTTGGGGGCACACTCAAAACAAATTCAAACCACAGCCACCAGTTAAACAACCAGCAACACTCAATGTTCTGATAACATCATATTTTATCACTAACACAAAAGTCAAGAGATACATCACTCTAAACCAAGTGTGGTGGAGAATGGATTGCAAGAGGAGCACTTCTTTCTTTTTACATTTTTATTATATTTATTGCTCATGGAAAAAAGAGAAAATGAAGAAAAAGAAGAAGGAGAAGAAGTCAAGAGTATGACTTGCAAATAAGCTAAGAAGAATAGCAATAAAATACATTGTGGGCTGGAGTGGGGCTCAGCGGTTAGGACACTTGCTTGGCATGCTTGAGGTCATGGGTTCAAATCCCAGCACCACGTATAAAACTGAGTGTCAGAGCAAGTAAAACCAGATGAAAAACTAAATAAAATTGATTTTTTCTCTCTCTCTCTCACTGTCTGTCTTTAAAAAAATACATTATTATTAAATTATTAATTGGTAAGCCACTTGGCAACTCATTTTTCTACTTTTTCATTTATCAAATGTTGTCAAAGGAAACATATTGCTTTACAATGAAGCAAATATTTGCTAATCCATAAATAATATAGGCTTAGTCCAATAGAATTTTGTAATGGAACAGATTTTTGTTGGAATTACTCATTTATCAATAAGGTTTTAATAAAATCAAGAAATGCACAATTTCATATTCTGTATCCAGATCATAGGCCTGAGCTTGAATCAGAATCCAACTCTTACTTGCCACTTGACGGTGAATAATCAACATCTCCATTCTTTAAAACTCTACAAAATCTCCATTTTTTTTTCCATAAAAAGGGATAGCATTTGTTCCCACTTCATATAGTACAAGTGAGAATTAGCTGAGGTAGTGTGTACAGTGTCACTACATAGGGCGTCTCTGTCTTGGACTAAGTGCACAGGTTTGCAGATTCTGAACAGAGGAGGCAAAATAATCATGGGTCCTTGAGCTGGAAAGGAAAGCAAAGATATCATATAGGGAAAGATACGCAAAGTGGAAAAGAATTAGTGGAAATATTTAGGGAGGGAATAAATATGTGGATAAAAAGGGATATTTTGTTAATATTAGTTAATATTCAAAGCACAGAGCCTGGAACAGAGCCAAAAATAAATGTTAATGTCTGTCTGTCTCTTGTCCCAACAAATAATGTATTCTCCTTTGAAGTTGCATTCATATTATTAAGGGTTTTGACCCCAAGGCTGCTTGAAGGCTAGAACACTGATTCATGGAAATAATCAAAATATCTAAGAGAAATGAGTCCATGACTATTTGGGAATAGCTTTTTAAATGTTTTCACATGAACTATTAATAAAGCAAAAGATTTTTCATGAAAGTAATATTCACAACAGTTTAAACTTTAATAAGTCCTTATTTCTACATATGTGCTTAATTTTTTTTTCTCAAAGACTGAGGGACAGTGAGAGAGAGAGAAAGATAGAAATAATTTTATTTATTCCTTCATGTGACTTTCACTGCTTCAACACTCCATTGTGTACATGGTGCTAGGGTTTGAACCCACGCACTTGTGCATGCCAGGCAGGAGCCGCAACCATCGAGCCACCGCTCCAGACCCATGTGATTAAATTTTAAAATTATTTTCGAAAGACATATCTACCTGTTCAAGTTTGAGAAGTAACATGAGATTGCCATATTCTGAGAGGCAATCACAAAACTAAATAAAAACTACGAGAAACCAGATGAACTACGGCTTGTTCAGCAGTAGCAATATATTTAATTTACTCACGAAATCCTTTTTTCTTCAATGGTGATTTACATTGTGAGGTTTCTTTTTTCACTAATCTCTCAAGCTTTTTTTTTTTTACAGAAAAAGTATATTCCTACATTCTTTCTTCAAACTGCCTTTGAAGGCAAGACAGCAGATACAATTTGAATACCTACTATCCATAATTTTAAATTCAGATTTGAATGTGGAGTCCTTGTAAGCAGGCAGGTTTGCTGATTGCAACAAAACATGAATGGCTAATCAATACAAGTGAAAATTTCAATAAGAGTAAGTGGCTTGCAGCCGCTGTATTATAGCTGTCTCCAGGAGATTTTGGTGTTGACATTCTAAAGCATGCCTTCATTTAAATTTTGGCTTGTGAGCAGATACTATCCTGCATGGCATTATTCATCTATTTATAGGGATTTCTTTTGCCTTAAATCTCCAGCATCATATTGTCTCATTTTTTTTTAAGTTCATTTACTTAATTTCTTTGTTCTTTCTACTACTGCATTTATACAGAGGAAGTTCAACAAATGCCATGGAACTTCACAGTCGTTGCTTTTCTCTGCTGCCTGTGCTTGGCTCTTTTGGACCCCTAGCTCATTTTCAACCATCACCTTATAACTTTCCACAAAGCATAATGCATTCATTTGCACAGCCCTTTTGATTTTTTTTTCCTTCTCTCCTTTTGTCAGTTCTTTACATGAATCTGCAGAGTTGGCATTACTTTGCTCTGACTCTGAATTAAACCTATCAGGGACTTGCTTATTTTTTGCTTCTTATTTTAAGCAAAACAACATCATGAGTTTTATGAATCAAAAGACTAATGAGCCCATCTGTCATATTTTGCAAGAATGCCACAGTGAATCACTTTTTCTGACTTTAACTGGCACTGGGAAATTACCACATGTAAATAGACTACTGAGATGTCAAAACAAGAGTGGTGCAAAAAAGAATTGCTGTATAGTTTCTCCACAATGTTTGCCCGGGTTTAGAGCTTTATTAGATAATTGGGAACAGTCTGGGCACTGGAATTTAAGCAAAGTGTTCAGATTTGAAAAGGTGTAAAGGAATATTAAATGGATGGAAAAATAGAACGTTCTCTCAAGTCAGCAGAGATTTTAATGTTTGGAAATTAACTTTGAAGTGAATGGAAACCTAAAGAATACATAAAAGACCTTAAACAACACCAAGAATATACTGATATATAACATTTGAGACATTTGCCTTTTGGGTGAAAATATAAGGGCTTACCTTTTGAAAACTTGTGTAGAAATTTTGTTTCCATTGAATTATTTAGGCAAGCTATTGCTGCCAGGCTGAAAATATTTTTTAAAGCATGCTTGATTGTTTCTTCTTTGTGTGGCTTTCTAGTAAGAATTTCATGAATTTTTCAAAGAGAAAAGTAGATGAAGATGAAGAAGACTCAAAACATCATAGACAGCACAATGTCCCTGGTATTATGCTAACCACATTGAACTATATAATCTCTTAGTATCAGGAAAGATGGCAATTTGTAGAGAATCAGTATCCTCTGTTTTCTAGAGATATGTATCAGTGAATGTTCTGTTAGAGAATCAGAACCGCTAAGGATTATGGAAGAGGAATTTATTCTGAAGTAGTCTTTCCACACTTATGAGAAAAGCCACAGGAGAACAGATCAGCAAGGGTGTGACTAGAGGATCAGAGGAAAGTCACTAACAAGGAAAGAGAATAAAAGTTAGCAAAATCTACAAGAGGCTGTCACTTCTACAGCTAGGGGCGCATGAGCAGTCCCTGAAGATCAATAGTGCAACTGTAAATAAAATCTGCACCTAAAACAGGAGAAATAAAAATAAATAAAATCCACTAGGACAAATGTAAACTCAAGAAGATAAAGGAGAAACCATATCTATATTCACTGCTTTTCTCATCATCCATGATAATTCCTTAGATGATCATCAGGGGTGTTAGTGATCCTATACCAAGACACTACATAGTAATCTGACTTGCATAGGAACCTGGAACTCTGTGTTGGCTGTAGTCCTCTGCACCTGAGATAAGCCACCAGATCAGCAACCATTTCAAGACCTACAGTGATGCCTGGAACTCCAGCTTCTTGGCTACAGTGTCATACCATCTTCCAAACTGCACAGATTTTTCTTGCAGCCAGCCCAGCCCAGAATCATACAATGACGGGCATTTGAAAAAATGAAATTGGAGTTTAACTAAATGACCATGTTTAATACCACTGAATTTAGTGTCTAGACTACCTGAATATGTTTCCTGAAGAGATTCAGTGTTTGATACCTCAAGTTAGTTACTTAAATACTCTATGCCTCAATTTGAACATATGGAATAACAACAGTAATTATCTCATGGGTTTATTCTAAGAATTAAATAAACAAATGCATTCAATGCAATATTCTAGAGTTAATCGTAGAACATAGTAAATGACAACTAAGTGTAAGTACTTGTCATTATGTTTTTTTCTCATTTATTCTATTTTTAAAAATGGGCCAGGGGAATGTAGCCCTGCGGTAGAGCACTTGTCTAGCATGCATGAGGTCCTGGATTTGAACCCATTATGGCAAAGAAAAAGACACAAAAATCTAAATAAATAATCTCATGAAATGATGATGTGATACCCTCCCAAGGCATATGCTCCTTTTGCTTAAAGTTAGAACATTTCATGATTTCTTCTTAAATTCATAGTAAGGCACAATATCAAGACACCAAGGATTTCACCTTCCATCCTCTGTGAAGGGCAGTATGTTGCTTTCAACTCTGCCTGAAGGCAGAAGCTCCATTCTGAGCAGTCCCATGCCCGAAGCTAGCACTGCAATTTTCAGTGAACACAATTGAAGGGATGTGTCGACAATCATTTTTCTCATCACAGTAAAGGCTAAAGTTAAAAGAAGGAGATAAATTCTACTTAGAGTCTCCATGAAGTTTAATCCATTATCTTCCTGGGAAAAGTTTCATATCAGAAAAATCCTACTCAGATCTTAAAGGAGCAAACTGTTCCATGAAAAAGATTAAGAAGGGTATCCAAAGACTGAGAATGCAGTCCCCAAACAAAGGCATGGGAATTGAGTGTCATCTATTTTTCCTTAATGAAACTGCAATTATCTTTCAAAAACCTGCTGACCTCTAGCATGCCTAAATTAAAAACACTGCTTATAATTTTAGTAGTGAAACATAGAGTGGGAAAATTGTTAGCTAACCAGGAACGGGATCATCTGACTTCAAAAGAGAAATTTTCTAAGGATTTTCCTGATTAATTAGGCAGTTATCATCACCCCTATATTGACGAGGAAATTGAAGTTGAGGGAAGTAAAGTAAAAAGTAGTCTTACAGTCAGGAATACCTCAAGTTTGTATTCAGGAATTAGTATTCAAAAGTCAATGCTTTCAAACTCCATGCGAACTGTTTCCTCTGCAATCAGGTTGAAAACTGTGATTCAAATCTTGACATATTGAATGCCATATTCTTGCATGATGTTCAGACTGAAAACACATTTGAAATGTTTCATACATTGAATCTTTCGTACCATTGCAAGTAGTATTTACTTGTATTGTTGCTGGAGTGTTCTCAGTTTTGGTGGTGTAGTGTTTAATGGTAAAGTGCTCCCACATCAGATACTTAAAATAATAGCCACCAAACAGAATTTCTGAGTTTCTCCCAAGGCTTACTCCTTGCAACTTTGTTCTTTTAGAACTTCAAAGTGCTTTTAAGTCCCCAGGGATATTATTAAAATGGAGATTCTTATTTAACACTTCTGGGGTGAATTTGCATTCCAGGCTTCCAGATGATGATCAGGGACCATAATTTGAGAGGAAAAGCCATAACCTCTTCAAATCCTTTCTATATCTTCCTCAGGGATGAGGCAGAGAAAATGCACACAACAGGAAAGAAACTCTTTGATTACATATTGCTGGGGCTCACTACAGTGATGTCTCTAATCTCACAAAGACCCAAAGTGACAATCTGTATGGTGAACCCCACCGGCAATGTCACCCTAACTGCTAAAGCCTAGCCCTGCTGTTTGTTCTACTCCCTTCAAGGTTCTTGACAGAAAGTCAAAGATCAAAAGCTTATTTCATACAGCAGGAAGATCAAATGTTCCTGTTATCTGTTACAAATCTCGATCTAGTACGATGGCATTAAAAATGACAGAATCACTAAATCAAATTGCTAAGTATTTTAGGTAATATATAGGTTTCACTACAAGCAAAATTCTGATAGTGATTAATGTGACCTAAACCACAACTTGAAATTTTCAATCACACCTTCCAATTTTGAAGGTCTGTTTTTTTAAACCACATGGAAATAACAAGTAGAATTTTATCTGTATCCTATCCAGTCACAAAATACCTCCTAGCTAATTAATAAAGAAAAACCATAGAAGTTTCCCAAAAGGTACCAACTTTAGCAATATAGTTGAGTTTTGCTCTACTTACAGACTCAAAGGATATTGAAGCTGATTAACAATGTGAACTTATCATACATAAAAGAAAAGTTAATTCTTGAGATTATTAGCAAAATCATGAAAATAACTTTATGTTTGTTTATTCCTGGCATAACATGTAAGACATAATATCCCTCCTTTGTGTATATATGTATATATTTCCAATTTTACAAGATCATTCAGGATGAGTTAGGTTATGCTGAATTAAAAAAAAAAAAAAGATTCTCAGGTCCCTGTGGCACGTAATGAAAAATACCCACTCCTCACCCATCCTGTGTCCATAGTTGACTAGCTGTGACTGTATAATATCATTATGATACAACCCAGGTTGAAAGAGAAGCCCTATCT
Source organism: Aplodontia rufa (assembly GCA_004027875.1). Lineage (NCBI taxonomy): Eukaryota > Metazoa > Chordata > Mammalia > Rodentia > Aplodontiidae > Aplodontia > Aplodontia rufa. Next base: position 26,690 of record PVKS010001610.1, on the reverse strand, counting down.
GGAACATTACTTTTCTCTTGGTAAAGGATTAAAAAGGCACGTTAAACCATGTGCTGATTTGCTTTACTTGCATTTTATTAGCAATATAGATTGACATATTTACATGTACATCATAGAACAGAGCATGATAAAAAATTTCTGCCTGTAGACAGGAGTACCACAAGTGGAATTGCCAAGCTTGATGTCAATGGAATAGAGAATGATAATTTTTTTCCAGGACATTATAGATGATCTATTTTTAAATGATCCCATCTTCTTTGATTGTAAGTGGTATGAACTCTGTTATTCTTGCATAGATCTAACACTTACAATACACCCTCAATAAAAAGCCTATTACCACAAATAGGTGCCCATTTTAATTCCCTGGTGATTCCAATTTCAACAATATTTTCTAGCAAAGATTGGTCAAGATTATTTTGAACTACTTAGATCACACTATTCTACCCAATAAATAGAATTGGCTATAAGTAGCAGCTATGTATTTATGAAATGAATCACATATGAAGTAAAAAGTTACATAGATCAAATTAAATAAACACATGGCAAAATTATGAGGGTACAAAATGGTTGGAGGGGTGCCATATTCCCCTCTGTGGTAGCAAGAGGCCACATGTGGGGGTAGAGCAATTCCTAAGAATAGGGAGATGGACAATTTTAAAGTTATACCCCACCCAGCTGATAAAGAGCTGGTAATACCATTCTCACAAAGTTGTGACCAGTGTCACTTCTAGAAAAGCGTTAGGATTCCATAGCACAGGTTGCAGAATAATATTCTCATTCCAGTTACTCATTTCCACAGTAGGTAAACATGATAAAAGGTACAGGAAAAAAAGAAGATAAAACCTCTTTAACTCCCTATCCACAATCCACAGAAGCAAGGTATCCTCTAAGGGTATGTGTGTGAGTACATACATATACATGTGTTCATGCATAAATGTATATGTGATTTTGAATATATGTGTATGCATATGTGTTTCTGCATACATGTGTGCACTTTTTTGTAATTATATGTGGAAGTTCGTGTGTGTGCATTATCCTTATAGATGTGTAGGCTGTTGTTATGACTGACTTACAGAGCTCCTAAGGATAATAGCATTCTCTTAATTATTTTCCTAATATGAAGCAGTATTTATTGATCACAATTAGCTTCTGGGCACCTATTTGGATAATTTCACTGAAGAGTTAATTTTATTATCTAGATTAGAAACAACTAGCAGACACAGACATCTGAGATTTTAGGCTCTATTTTTATCACAGGGTTATTGAGAGCTTGAATTTAATTAAATTGTGAACATACCAAATTTTGTTCAGCATAGATACTAGCTTATGTAGCATGAATCTTAAAATGCTTTAAAAATAGGTTTTATTTTTGTAGTCTCCCGCCATTGAAAGGAAATGCATTAACTGCCCTAATTATATATTTCAATTGCATAACTTGTGTTTTGGAACCTCTCCACAGCATCTTTGTTTATTCTTTATCCAAAGATTTCAGTCTGGTTGTCATTGCACCTGCTTATTTGCTGTGGTGGAACTTTCTATATAAGGGAAGGAGACAGTGGTTGGAATGGTGGAGTGTTGCCTTCTTATCCTTACAAGGTGAAGACTTTTAAAAAAAATTAAAGAGAGGGACAGTTAGAGAATCAATTTTATTACTACTTTTGCAAGTGACTTTCATTGCTCTGACACTTCCTTGTGTAGATGATGCTGGAACCCCTGTCCTCGCGCATGCCAGGCAAGTGTCCTAACCTCTGAGCCACAACTCCATCCCACAAGGTAAAGACTTTTGATGAAATTCTTAACAACATGTTTTTGGTAAGAAAGTGTAAACAATAATTTAAAATTAGAAGAACCTAATGAATAATGATTAGACTTACAAATGCTCCAAAATCTTAAAACTATCTTTTGGAAAACTTTTCTGTTAAATGAGGCTAAAATATCATAACCAATGTAATTTTTTTCTATGACACTTAGTTTAGTATTCATTCTTAGTTAAAATCACTACCTTACACATAAGCATTAATCTAATTAGTCAAAATGTAAATTGACATGTCTATTTACCGTTACCTTTATAAAGATGGAAAGTTGATTAGGTTATTTTTTTTTCTAGACCTATCTGGTATGAGTCAGCTTTTCTCCTGACTAATATCTTGTTCCCTTACTATAAGCAGCATGTCATAGAAAATATGCCCCCAGAAAAAAAGTGCATCTAACATGTTAGGAGGACATTAAATTCTTGAGTATTCTTGAGTTTTATTATGACCAACAGCAAGTGATAAAAGAAAGTCAAAACCCATCTATCTGGCTCTTTTAACACCAAAAACAGGAAAATTAATTTTAAAAATGATTTAGAATAAGTTTCAAACAGTTTGCAGAACTAAGGGATTCATATTTTCCCTGAAGAGTGTAACTTCAAAAATTAAACAATATTATCAACACTTTGTTAAAAATAAATTTACTTGGCATAAATTTATTCCTAAATATTCATTCTTTTTGATATTCAATTTTACTTTTCTCATCTTTTCTTTATTTTTTTTCCACTTAGTTACATATGCGGAGCTGGAGATCAAACCTGGGTCATTACACAGGCCAGGCAAGCACTCTACCACTGAGCCACATCACCAGCCTCTGGAATTTTTTTCTTAATATCCTTTCTGGACAGTTCATTGCTATCTGTCATTTTAAAGAAACACAATTGATTTTTGCCCATTGATTTTATATCCTTCAGTTTTACCAAATTTGTTTATTAATTCTAACAGGATTGCTTTATTGGTTTTGTTTTGTTTAACATTTTGCTTTTGTAGTTTTTAGTGTTCTCTAAGTATAGAATTATATCATTGCAGCCAGAGAAAGTTTTACTTCTTTTCTGATTTGGTTTCTTTTTATTTCTTTTACTTGCCTAATTGTTCTGGCTAGTACTTCTGGTACTACAATGAATAAAAGTTGTGAACCTAAAGATAGACATGTTAATCATTGTATCAGAATAGTGTCCAAAAATAAACCTACACACATGTGGTCAACTGGTATTCAACCAACATGCCAAGAATTCAAAATGGGAAATACTCTCTTTCATAACTTGAAATGAGAAAATTGGATGAACTTATACAAAATAATAAAGTTGGACAGTTACCTTTCACCATACAAAATATTCACTTCAAATTGAATTAAAGACTTAAACACAAGACATAAAATCGTAACATTTGTGGAGAAAAAGATAAGTAAAAATATTTTGACACTGATTTTTGCAATGACTTTTTGACCATGACATCAATGATAAAGCCCACAAACGCAAAATAGACAAAGAGAACCACAACAAACAAAAGTTTATGCACAGCAAAGGATGCAATTAGTGAGCAAAGGAGCAATCTATAGAATGAGAGAAAATATTTACAAACCATAGGTCTGAAAAAGGTTTATTTGCCTAAATATATAAGAACTAATTTCTACTCTTCAATAGCAAAATATAAAGAATGCTATGAAAAATGACAAAGGAATTGAATAGACATTTCATGAAAGAAAATATTTAAGTAGATAACAGACCTATAAGACAATATTGAAACAATGTTCAATATTATTTTTAGAAAAATTTAAAGCAAAATCACAATTCTGACACCTGTCACAATAGCTAATGTCATGAAAACTAAAGTATTAGTGAGAATGCAGAGAAACTGGAACCTCTGGACACTTCTGTTGGAGGTAAGATGACATAGCAGGCATGGGAAATCATTTGGTAGGTTCTCAAAAATAAAATAGAAATGGAACAAGCATATTGTATGATTTATGTTTTCTTTGCTATCAAAGTTAAACCTGTAAGGCAACACAAACATTTACTGTAACTTGCTTAACATGATAGTGGAAATGATAAGGTCAGAATAGAGCCATTTTTAAATTCCCTAACAAGTATCCAATTACAATGGTAGCCCTTTTCTGGGCCTTTCCCAATTTTAAATCAGCTAATTGCATTGGTTGTACCCCCTAACTCCTCCTGGCAGACTGCTCACCCAAGTGTGCTTGCTTGCTCAATTCCCTTTGGGGGCAGACCCTTCTGCAGAACTAGAGTTTTTGCCTTGCTAATCCACATCCAAGAGCATGTTTGATTTCTTGCTTAACCTTAGTATTTCTAAAACGTGGTACAGCATTCTCACTTTGGGGCTCAAGTCAAAGTAATGAAATGAAATGAAATAAGATCTTGGAGACATACACTCTCCTGTTTTTATTATAAGCAGGATTATTCACAGGAGCCAAGATATGGAAACAACTCTGGTGTTCGTTGAAAGGTGATTAGACCAAAGAAATGTGGCCTAGATGGGGAATATTATTCAGCTTTTAAAAACAAGGAAATCTCACCATTTAAAACAATATGCATGAAATTGAAGATATTGTGCCAAAGAAAATAATTCAAACGACAGAAGACAAATCCTTCGTGATCCACTTAAGCAAGACATACATAATAGTCAGATCATAGAATCTGAAAATATTATAATGGTTGCCAGGGGCTTGAAATTTGGAAAAATGGGGAGTTGTAGTTCACTGGGTGCGACATTTCTGTTGGGCAGCCTTAATAAATTCTAGAAATCTGCTGTACAATGTAGTATCTAGAGTTAATAATAAGGTATAGTGTGCCTTAAAATTTTTAATAGAGTAAATCTTACGTTAACTTTTCTTACTGCACATAAAAAGACACACACACATGCACACACAAATGAGACAGGAAGAAACTTTGGGAGGCACAGAATATGTGTATTACTTTGATTGTGGTGATGGTATCATAGATCTGCTTATGTTCAGACGTAACCAACCATGTTAAATCTGTACCATTTTTTCCATATTGATTATACCCCCAATAAAAGTTTTAAAAAATGGAATGTAAATATCTTAAAATTATGTTATGAAAATTTTGAAAGAACAGAAAAAATCCAAATAGACAACATAATTGATATTATAGTGATGGTCTAGTAAGTTTGGAACCAACACATTCTTTTCCTGTAATACTTATTAGTAGAAAAAAAATAAAATGCTAATGATATATAACTGAAGAGTTATTTCTTACAGGTAATAAATTTTAAAGAACAGACTTGGAATCCTTTAAAAAATAAGTCATGAATCACATGTAAATTTCTAATCTATACTGAGTTCACTGTATGAACACATAGGGAAGTAATAAGTTTTTTTAATAAAAGAGATTAAAAGAGATAGTTGCTTCACTCCCCTGTGAAAGTGTAGCCAAGAAGGGCCAAGGGATTTAGCTTGGCTCTGCCATTCACAAGAGGCTTCCAAAACCACTACTTTCCCCCATTTTGCAGCCTTCAGAAGTGAAGAGGAAATTCCAGCAAGCTTCCTACAAAAGATCCAAAAGTTACATGTATCTCTTCTCCTATATCCTGACATCCTTATCTTAACCCCATGGTCAGGTCTAAACTAAATGAAAGCTAAGAGTGAAAACTGGTTGCCTATAATTAAAATTCAGGGAGTCCTCCCTAAAAGGAAGAAAGAATATGAATACAGAGTAATTCCAGCCACAATTAGAGTTCTGGTTAGGAGTGTAGTTGAGTTGTAGACTCCTTGCCTAGCATGAAATAGGCCCTGGGCTCCATTCCCAAAGTCTCATCCCTCAGCCAAAGTTATCTTATTATTACACAGTTTTTCTGAAGTTCTAATGTAATAAATTTAACTTAAATATGTTCTTATTCTGTTTATTTCCCTACACCTCAACAATGTTACCAAACTCATGTCTCTGTCATTGAAGCCACAGTTCTCAATTAATTACTTAACCATGCTACCCTTCTGGCTACTGGGAGGTACATTTTTTAATGTTAATGTTCCTGTTAGCAGCAGCAGTAGGATAACAGAAAATATTAATGAAATGCATAATTCTGGATATAGTGCAATGATTTTTAAGCAAAAGTACACTACATACTAAAGTGATTTGTTCTACAGACACTCTTTAATAAAAAAGTAAAGCAAATAATGTTCATATAAAGAAGCTGTGTATTTAAACCCAGTGCAAAACACTAACCAAAAGACTTGGGTGGTATCTAGAAAAAGATATAGGCCCTGTATGGTGGCTCACTTGAGCAGTCCAGTAGCTCAGGAGGCTGAGGCAGAAGGATCACAAGTTCAAAGCCAGCCTCAGCAATTTAGCGAGGCACTGTCTCAAAATATGAAATTAAAAAGGAATGGGGATATGGGTCAGTGATTAAGCCCCTCTGGGTTCAATCCCCAGTACCAAAAATAAAAATAAAAATACATAGTCAGAAAAATAAAGTGTAAATTTTATGTAGGTGTTTTGAGGTTCAGATCATGCCAGGAAACTTCATTAACTAAATGGTATCTTAATTGGATCTTCTCTTTATTTCACTTAAGAAAAGAATATGAGCTCTTTGGATTTGTTTTAACGATGAGACAGAGAATACTTATCAAATTGGTGTGGAAAATTTATTCTATGGAAAAAGCAAAGTGTGATATAACACTTTAGTGATGATAACAGGACAATTAGATGAAAGAGCACTGAGAAAATTCCACAAGTGAGATCACTCTCTTTCAATATCAAGGCATCTTTTGACCTCCAGGCACTAAGATGATTAAAGTTAAAAAGTAGCATGGTGAGAAGATAAATCCTGCCTGAGTTACAGATGTGGCTGGCACAACAATATAAAATCATGGGGTTGTGAATTGGTTAGGATTCTGGATACATAGGGGGTTTCTTTGAAAATGACCTAAACTAGCAGCTGATAGGGAAGAACATGCTGATATTTTTTCAAAGCTCCTCACTAACCAACTAAGATGCTATAAAAAGTGTGGTAACCCCTACTAGGAAAAACCAATCTCCCCCAACCTAGCTCATTTTTCTTTCCTGAAATACAGGTCTATTTTTGAATACTACCATGAATAGAGTTCTTTCCTTCTGAACAGTTAAGTGCTATGCAGTTCAGCATGTTCTGGTATAATATTTTTTATTCAAAAGTTTCCTAATCCACTTTGCAGATAAAAGTAGATTATGGAGATATGCTTGGTGAGAGTGACTGTCATATGGCAAGGGAAGAAGCCACATGTGGAGAAGGAACAAAGGACTGAAGAGCAAGGAAGCAGAATTTGCATTAGCAAAGGAAGAGTAAATATGGTTTCACTATAGTCAGACAAGAGAAGGATAAAAGAAGCTGTAATGAGAATGAAAGGTCAGCGGGAAATATAAAGGAAAAGATCTTAAGAAAATGTTCTAAAAGACATTGTCTCACTTAGATGATTTTTAGGTGAAATATTTGAAACAAATTTGAGGAAGAAAGGCTTTTTAAATGTGAAGAGATATAAATCATATACTTTCCTTTGGAAGAAGCCATAAAAATTATAAAGTCATGAAATTTAAGGAATGAAAGTGATTTTAAGATCAATAATTTCATTTTCCAGATGAGAAAACTAAAGTCGGGAGTTTCAGTGAAATGTCCCAGATTACACAGTGCAGATCAGTGTCAGTATGGAAAGATGGGCCTTTTGTCAACAGGTCTAGAGTTTTTTCTATTTAACACTACCTTTCTGAATGGCAAATGCATATTTTCCAATTAAAGAAGTGTGCTTTGGCAATTCCAAACAGAATATTCCAGCATATAGCATATTAAAGGTCTCTTGGGCCATTAAATGGGAGATAGTAGAGGAATGCAAATTCTGATTAATGGAATAGCAAATAAAATAAGATTTTACCATTAATTGAACAGATTTTTAATCTGTTCATTTTGTTTTCCTGTATCCTTCTATAAAACACTATTCATCTGAATACTGAATCTTGTAGTATTTTTAGTTGTGTAGATAAACTATGTTTTTAGTGATAGGGAATTTTGACATGACAGCTAAGTTCAATATAAGGTTCAGCTTGGAATGAATAAAACTAATAGAATCATCAGGTCAGAAACTACATTGGAAGGACATTTGGGCAAAACAAAAATGACATTGAAGCTTAAAACATCCTTATCTAGAATTTAAGTGTTATGGAACAGTTATAAATCAATATAAAACTCACCAACAGCAAATTTTTTTTAAAAAAAGCAAAACAAACCCCCCAAGCATATAAACAGTCAAAAATAAACTTCATAGCATATACTTTGTCCAAGAACAGTAATATTTATTAAGAGGATCAACATGGCTGGGTGCAGTGGCACATGCCTATAATCCCAGCAGCTCAGGAAGCTGAGGCAGGAGGATTGCAATGTCAAAGCAAGCCTCAGCAACTTAGCAAGGCTGTAAGCAACTTAGCAAGACCCTGTCCCAAAAATAAAAAATAAAAATAGGCTGGGGACGGGAGTCAGTGGTTAACCACACCTGGGTTTCATTCCTGGAGTTAAAAAAATAAATAAATAAAGAGGCTCAACATAGTTCTTTTCGCATTCATTAATTTATTAACTCTTCTATTGAATTTCTGAAAATTAACATTGATAACTTCCATTTTCCAACAATATCTTACAATTTGCAGAAAACAAAACAAAACAAAAGACAGGTAAAATTGGTGAGTAGGCCTCCTAAGAAAAAAGAAGGTAAAACAACTTAAAACTCCCTGCAACCCCTAGTGACTGATGACTGCTACAGGATATCAGTGGGAAAGGAGGAAACCACAGGCTTCTTACTAATTTATAGGGAATAGTATGCAGCACAGTTGCATCCCACACATGGTTACAAATAAAATAAGCCCTATGTCACTACAAAGGAGGCTGCATAGAGTGTGTTTAACAAGCTTGCAGAAGAAAGCAATACAAGCCATGACTTTCTGTGGTACATAGTGTCAGGTGAGTTATACGGGTTTACTGAAGCCTTCCCTCATCCCCTCAGATTTCATAAAGCAAAAAGCATGCATTTTATTTTCCTCAAACTGTAGTTAATACAAATATAAGATTAAGTTCCCTTTATGGGAACAGAATGGGAAAGAAACTCAGTCGTAGTAAGTCAAACACGTAGAGGAAAAAAAATATCACAGTGTCCATGTAAATATACCCAGAAAGGAAGGAAGGCAGGAAGCAAAGAAGTAAGGAGACCGGAAGGAGAAAGGTAGAAGCCCATTCAGTTTTCTCACTTGATGTTGAGCAGTAAATATTTTTTTCTTCTATTTACCAACCTAGAGCTATATTTTCTCTTCATTCACCAACCCAAATATTTTAATTTGGCTCTCTATTAATTGTGGATTGACTTTATGCAACTACAGTTTCCTGTATCAGAAAATATTAAATGAATAATTCCACAAATAAAATTTCCTAGAATCAGGGTATTATAGTGATGTGGCTTCCTCAATGCTTATAGCAGCTCAATTTACTATAGCTAGACTATGGAACCAACCCAGATGCCCCTCACTCGACGAGTGGATACAAAAACTTTGGTACATGTATACAATGGAATACTACTCGGCCATTAGAGAAGATGATATTATGGCTTTTGATATCAAATGGATGGAGATGGAAAGAATTATGCTTAGTGAAGTATCTCAATCTCAGAGACTAAAGGGCCAAATGGTTTCTCTCATCTGTGGATGCTAGAATATATGGGGAAGCAATAGGGTAGACAGCTAAACTAACAATACTTCAAATTGAATGACTCTCAGAGTAATAGGGGGATGGCTCCCTAGGATACTTGGAGGCACAGGGAGAGGGATGGGGTGGGTGGAGGGTCTATGAAGAACTCATAGGAGACTGGAGAGTGGGAATAGGGGGGAATCATCCCAGAAGCCGATATCATTCCTCCACGAGATACCCATTTAACACATGAGTTCTTCTGGGGGAAAATGCAACAGGTGAAACCCAAGGTGGTCATCCACGTTTTGGCATTACCCCTGGATAACAAAGTATATATACATTGATTACTGTTGGTTTGATAATGTTTCCCCCTCAATTGTATCTCTATATACTTACTAATAAAAAAAAATAAAATTTCCTAGGTTATAATTTGTACACCATTCTGAGCAACACCATTCCTGCTGTCTGTATTTCTTTGTCAAGCATTAACCATGCATTTAGTATATCAATATTTATATCTAGAACCCAGTATATCCAGAATATTGAGTATAACATCATAATTGTTCTGTTTTGCAAATTAGACTTTATTATTATGTATGTATGCATGCATGCATAGAAATAAATATAGAGAGTTCAGTACCCTGTAACCCTGAGGTCTTGGAATGTATCCCCCACAGATGAGGGAGAACTACTGCCTATTGACTTATTTCCATTTCCTTCATTTGGTGTGCTTAAGGGAATAACATGTTTACCTTAAGTGGAATTCTATAATCTCTACTAAAGTTGAACATCTATTAAATTTGATAAACATTAGTGGTTCATTTTGCTCCTATTTTGGTTTTGCATTTTTATTAATTCCTGCTATTTGTCTTTTCTCAAAAATTAGTAGAAATTCTGAATATTGTGTTTCAGTGGTAAGCTGCTGCAACCATTGGAAGAATCCTCCATCCACTTCTTCATGTCCACATGCTCAAGTTAGCTTCACAGGAACCATCTCGTACTCCCTATCCGGAGGGCAAGCTCTATGTGCCAAAGAAAGGCCCAAGATTACTCTGAGCCAATGACATGGATATTTGGCAAATAATTATCCCCCTTTCTTTGCCCTTATTTGGGTGCCTTTGAAAACTGTACTCGCTGTCTCACGGACTTCTCTGCTAGATGACACACAAGATGCTTCGCTGTGGTAGTAATAGATTGGCCACAGAGCCTGGATTTTATTTTCTCCCCTATTTCACATTTCCCAACTCTTCTCATGGAATTTCTATGCATTGATTCCCAAATAAATTTCAGGTCCTCTCACTGACATATTTGTCAAACTAGAACATATCACCATTCATTAAATAGAGAATTCCCCACCCACTAAAACACTGTTTATATATAACATTTTCATTGGTGAATCGAGTTGTTCTGGGTTTATCATTCTTCTCCATCTACTATGGGATTGATACAGCACTGTATTTACTGCTATATCTCTGTACTGAGCTTTGTTATCTGATAGTACAAATCTGATTTCATTTGGATAGTTTCTTTAAACTTTAAGACATAATATATTCTCTTTCACATTTACCTTTTTCCTTAAATTGCAGTCTCTCCTTTGTATATTATTGTCCTATAAAAAGATATTTTCCCATTTATTAATTTGCAAATATTAAGTACAATGATTTATAAAATACAAATACAAGAGTATTTACAATTTGGCTATTGATATTTTTCTGAACCTACTTAAGTCATTTGGGGTTTTTAATTGTACATTTTTTTCTATTATTACTCTGTGCTTGAAACAGAGCTTGTGAATTTACTTTGCTATCTTGTCCTTTCCTTCCAAAAATTCAGAAGAAATATAACTTACAGTTTTACCTGAAAATAGCCATTATGCATTTCACCTTCTGGGCTTTCAAGGTCAAATTCAAGGGTGCCATTTCTGGGTCCAACTTTTATCAGAATCCACTGTACTATTAGAACTGTCCCATACATTGTAAATAACATGACTTTTCCCATCTCATTCATGTATTTAACAATAAAAATTAATTCAATTAAATGAAAAGATAAATATTTCCCATGACAATACATTCTTTTACCTATGTTCTACTTTTGTTCAGAAAGGATTTGAGTGCAACATGCAATTCTCTTTTTCCAATGGTAAGGGAGAAAAAAATACCTATTGTTTCTTTGCCCTATGTGTTCCACAGGTAGAGTTTATTAAGGGTTTCTGATTTAGAGTTTCTTTAATTCTGGCCAATTTTATCTACCAGAAAGACAGTCAAATTGATTTGCTTCTGTATATATTTTTTTAAAATTCTGACGTCATTTTTAGTATCTAAGGTGTGGATGATCCAATGATACACTGTACTTTAATTATCAGAGAATTACTTTGCTTCTCCCATAAAGCATAGGTCTGTAATTAAGTGTGGTTATCTCAACCTGTTCTCTTGTTATAACTGACATGCTTAAGGAGATAAAGTCCAGGGCAAGTGAGCCATGCCTTCACCACAGGAAATACTTTCCTAAAATAGAAACAAATGTTTTGTTCCTTTTATGGCAGCTACTCCCACATATTGACAACTGCTCGGGGCCATAAACAGTAGCCACATGATACCTTGAAGGAAATTTCCTGTAAGTTAAATCAATACTACCATCATGTCCAATGAAGGACAACAAAGTGTGACAAACTTTTGGTTGTTTCAATAAGAAAAATGAATAGAGACAACATATATTAGACTTTCTGTACACCCATGCAGTTATTTTTGAAATGTTTACATCCATGTACAAGAAGGAAAATTCCTTAACAGTGACCTGAGTCAGAGGGCGAGAGGTTGATCTGTAAGGCACTCACTGAAAACATCAAGTGCACATGTCTAATGATTAATGTGTCTATCATGAATTTCATATTTTCCCTAAGAGTTCTCAAAATGATTAAGTGTCCTTTTTGTTTGCAACATGAATGTAATTTCATTCACGTCCACAAATGGCCTGTTCAGGTCATTGCCATTTATAACTCTAATCATTTGTACTCGTTTACATCTTCTTAAAGATTAACTACAACTACTCTTTTAAAGCTACTTAATGTATAGAGATAGAACATTGCCAAAGGAACTCACACAGCACATTTACCCTGACTAGCAGCAGTTCAAACCTAAGTGGTTATTGCTTTACAATTACTTAAAAAATTGAGAAATTTTTTTCTCTCCAGTTGGTGCTGGAGTACCAGTTTTGCTTATGACAATGTAAATATCTCTATTTTCTCATAGTCCTTAAATTAGCAAGCCTTCAAAAACTGGAAATGGGGTCAAAAAGAAGTGTATCTTCAAGGCAGCATTCTCTCAGCTCCTATGAAATTATGTTTGCAGCTCTATTTGTCATATTGTTGGTGTTCTGCATTGGACTAATCGTAGTGTCCTGGCTGGCAGTCAAGGAATCAGAAGCGGGTGAGTCCCAGACTTGGCTACTGAAGGTGTTTACTGTCCTTTCATCTCAATTTTCTATTCACGTGTTTTATTCACTTCTTTCCACTTACGACAAGATATTTTTGATGCATACAAATGCTTCTCTGGACTTCCATTCAGACAACACTAGAAAAATTAGATGGTGTGTAATATAAAACAAGCCAGAATTCAAAGATGAAACTACAGTTTTTCTTTTTCTTTCTTTCTTTTCTATATTTTTTGTGAATAATCTTTCTGAGTTCAGCATAAGACACAATAGATTTCATAGCATATAGACTCAGTCTGATAGAATTGAAATTGTAACATATTAAATCGTTTTTAATATCCAAGTTGATAATATGAAAATTAATGAAGTTATTATTTATTTTTATAGAATAAAATCTTCATTCTCTCATTAGGCCAAAAAAATTTAATCAAACATTTTAAAAGAATTTGAATATAAGAATAGAATTATAAGGATTTCAACCTGAGTAACAAAGTTGATAAAATTTTTAAAGATCATTTAGAGCTAGCAATTCGCATCAGCAGCTTTTTTAAGATTTTCAAATGTGATATTTTAAAAATAATCTTTGAGTTAATTTTGGGAGTATTTCATTTTACTGATGATGAATCTGAGAAAAAAAATTTTTAAGTACTAATTTGCTTAAGTTTACATCATTGGTAACTAGCAGAAATAAGATTCCAAACTACACAATCAAAGTTTAAAAGCTGTGATTAATTTTACCACTTAATTAATTACAGGATTAATAAGTTAAATTAGAGGCATAACAATAATCTGAATATTGAGTCTTTATTCTTTCTGAGAAAATGTTTACAATTTTTAAATGTGAATCATATATGAGCAAATCAATACTTTCTGAGAAATCACAGGTAGGACCTTTTCCATTATGAATGATGTTAATTTCACTACAAAAAAAGTCTTAGCTTTTGAATTATATATTTTTCTCTAGTAAATGTGTTTGAATTAGAATATAAATAAAATTATATATCACAAAAGAATTTCAACATAATACCTGACTTATTTGAATACTCTTGCCATATACAAGGAGTATATTTTAAAAATAAAGACTAATGGTAAATATTTTATATATTTTTATGAACAATGGTAGATACCAAAAAGGGATCTTTGGAAAAATGGCTACTTTGGTTTTATTTAAATGGTGTGAAAAACTTCAAGACTATATACACATTTGGGAATCTATTAGAATTTTGGTGCTCAGTAAAGATACAGGAATTTGTATATAAATATAAAGAGGAATTTGAGTTAAATCAATATTGGAAAGTCAGAGGACATAATAAAGACTACACTAATTTTAATATATATGTTTTTTACTTTATTGTAAATCATCCTTTAAAAAATTGTAAAAACTGAACAGAGCTCTTATATAAACTTTATCCAGCTTTCCTCACTGTTATTTTATATAGCTGTGAAAATTGCCAAAACTAAGAAATTACATTGATACAATATTTTAACTGAAATCATACTTCTTATTCATATTTCACTGATTGTTCCACCAGTGTCCTGATGTTCAGAATCCAATGTCATTCCCTACATAAGATTTACAAATTACACCCCTTGCTTTTATTATTATGTCATTGTATATTCTACTATCATGTATATCAAAAGAAAACAAGTGGTGGGAAGAAGGGAGGGAAAGGGAAAAATACTTGGGACTGAGTTATAATAAGCTAAACTCCATGCTTTTATACTTATGTCATTTTATATTCTAGAGTCATGTATATCTAAGAAGAACCAATAAAATTGAAACAAAAATAAACTAAAAAAATAAACAAAAAAAAATCACTTTCCCTTGGTCTCCCACAGCCTATGAGTGTTCCTTAGTCTTTATTTGTCTTCCACATTTAAAGATAAAATGTTCAATGCAATTCTGAGTATTTAAAAAAATGAAATAGTATGTTGATTTGGTTTTATTCAAACAATATACCATTTTATGTATAGTACTTGAGTGCCCGTAGATTTTAGTTTCCTCAGAGGGTTCTGAAACTTCTCTGCCCATAAAGATATTAAGAAATGATTGCATATCTACAGAATTAATGAATTAAAATTAAAATTAAAAAATAAAAAATGAAAGTATACATAAAAATGCTGTATCAATTATGCAATAATTATTTAGACTCAGTTCAAGTACATTGTTTAAAATATCAGTTCTCTTTTTCTTTTGGACGGGAAAGATTGGAGCCCATGACAGATCTTGGGTTGTAGAGTCAGTCATTGCTATGTCCAAATTCCAGATCTGTCACTTATGACATTTTCTTAATCATTCTGAACCCTGATTTCTTCGTTGTGGAAAAAACCCAACATCCTATCATTATTGCTGTAAGCAAAATGTCTCTTTATTATTGCACTTAGCTAATGATTTCATTATCATGTGGTTCAGCTGAAGTTATCTTAAATATAAATACATCAGAAAATATTCTCATGAGATTATTCTATTCATCATTTCTCTACATTTATTCCTTTTGAAATAATATATTTTATGCAACATTCCCAATAACTTCTTCAATAAAGATAGTCACTATCTAGTGTCAAAATGTCATACCTGGCAATTTTATAATTACCAGAATGCAAGAAGTAGCTTCAAAGCTATGTTTCAAAGTAACACATATACAGAAATTTTCACAGCAATCCACACATAGAAAACCTGCAGTGTCCTTGGATTCCAGGGATTGAAGAAGTATCTGAGAGAAACTACAAAACTTTTAATGGTCTGTTTCTCACCATGTTTTCCTGAATCAGTTCCCATAATTGGTGGAAATTGATTAGTCCCTGTGTCTTCCAACAGGAATCTAAAAAAAAATTTAAAAAATAAATCAGAAGCTCATAGTGTGGGTTGTACCTCAAAGAAAAAAAAAAAGGAAGAAAAAAACTACACTTTTAATCTTTTAAAATAACCAGACAGCTAAAAAGGAAAAAAGGAAGGTAGGAAGAAAGGAAGGAGGGAAGGAAGGAAGGAAAAGGCAGTTGATTTCAAAATACAAACCCTGCAAGGAAAAAGCAAGAACTATGGGGCAAGAATTTTACTTACTTCTGTACCTTATGTACATATTCTTTTTGTTTATAATTTGGTGTATATCAAATTTAGATGCAGTCTCTGAAAATAGTCATGAAGTCAGAGGAACATTTAAAATCACATCTGGAGCTACATATAATCCTAATTTGCAAGACAAACTCTCAGAGGATTTCAAAGTTCTTGCTTTTGATCTTCAGCAAATGGTAAGGAGCTCTCTTCAGCTGATTTAAATTTCATAATAAAATTTCATTAGCTATTTTTGCCAATACTTGCATAGATACCATTTTCTCACTACAAAAATATTCGTAAATAAATGCAGTTGCTCAAGATGTTTAATTGAGCCTTCCATTGACATGAAAAAAGCTTATGACTTATACATTATATAAATTCTTAAACAAAAGTGGAAATCCTGAATTTGATTTACTTTTTTCAACATTTTTAGATAGATGAGATCTTTCAATCAAGTAAACTAAGCGGTGAATATAAAAACTCAAGAGTTTTACAGTTTGCGTGAGTAGACTCAAAATTTTTATTGATAGCACTGGATTGCAAACTATTGATAATTTGCATATATATCAAATATATGTATATTTGCATGCATACATGTATGTGTGTTTGTGTGTGTGTGTGTGTGTGTATAGCCACTATGTATAGAACAAAAATGAATGTTTGAAATTTTCAACACTTTGTGACAATTGAGGAATAGCCTAGCATAAATTTTCATTTAGTAGCAAATAACAATTGCTGAGAATTGATCTAATGTTAACATGTTTCTCTCTCCTAAGAGCAAAATCTTTTAGGGACATGTGAAAGGGTGGATATTAAGTATATGCACAAGAAGATATAACTTTTAATTTACTATGAACATGTGGAAGAAATTTATTATTAATAAAAATAATATTGTATCACAAGGCTTCACTTCCATTATAAATCATAAGAGAGGGGCCTTTTCCTATTGTACCCAGAGGGCATTTAGATTCTGCTTGGAGCAAATTAAGTATTTCATATAAATGACTTTTAGGTTAATAGGGCAAAGATATAATTTCATTCTCAATGCTTGCATATAGAAGATGCAGAGAGTATGTGTGTGTGTGTGTGTGTGTGCGCGCGCGCATGCATGCATGTTAAATATAGGAACACTTAATATGAGATCTACCTTCATAACAATTAATTTCTGGATTTGTAGCATAGGGAAATGATCCATGCATTCATTAGTGTTGAATCACTATGTCCAAAGAGAAGAGTCCAGGGTTTCCTATTCTGCAATCTTGCTGACATCACTATGAATCTAGAATTATCTAAATTGTGATGCCAAAGGCCCTTTAATAGAGTTACAAATCAGTTAGGCATTCAATGTTGGTTAGAAAATTAAATCAAAAGCAAAAACAATTGTGTTTCATTAAAAAAAATAGTAAATTGAAAAATTAATAGAAGACATGGTATATTTGAAAAAGAAGAGGAGAAAGCATTCAAATAACTCAGAATGAAAAAGTGTTTTGGGAAAGATAATCTGGTTCAGAGAGACTAGGTAACTTTTCCAATGTCTACTGTTGATACTAATGTGTGTCTATCTAATATGATGATGCTCTTTTTATGGCTAATTTTTAAATAAAAATACTCAAAGCAAAGAGCAAAGCAATAATAGTTAAGCCTAAAAAGTTACATTTTCAGAAAATTGTCAGATTGGTGTTTTGTAGGACACATGTCCTAATGACTACAGCCCCACTCTGGAAGTCTCGTTCTCTTCATATCCTAAAATTCCTTGGACCTTTTCTCAGGACATTCCTATTCTTTCAACTTCCCTTTTCCTTATTCTCCATCCTTGTTTTTAACCTTGAGAGAATTAAGCACATTACAGGAAAACTTTTGGTATAAATTATATTCAAGTGAGGATGAAAAGTGCCTTATTTTACATTTTAACTCATTCTTAAATTCATCTTTCTTTAATGGTTATGTATGTGTTTTTCTTTTCTGAATCATCAATGAAACTTTCTGGAATTAGGCAATGTCTTTCTCAACAAGACTCACAAAGCAAAAGAAAGTCAAGAATCAATGAGTGGGATGTAGTTAAACCCAAAAACTTTTGCCAGCCAAGGAATTGGTCAAAACTGTCAAGAGAGAACCTATATAATGGGAGATGATTATGCTCTGTGATTCCTTCCAGAGGGGACTAATATAAAAAATTTATAAAGAACTCAAAAAACTTATTCTCAGTAACACAAACAATCCATTCAAAAGTGGGCCGGAGAGCTAAACAGAAATTTCTCCACAGAGGAAATTGAGCAAGCCAATGAATACATGAGAAAGTGTTCTAAATCACTAGTAATCAGAGAAATGCCAATAAAAACTGCATCAAGAGTTCAACTCATTCCAGTCAGATTGGCAATGATGAAGACTATAAACAGTAACAGATGCTGGAAGGGTTGTGGGGAGATAGGAATATTAGCACACTGTTGGTGGGACTGCAGAATGGTACAACCACTCTGGAAAGCAGTGTGGAAACTCCTCAAAAAATTAGGAATGGATCCCCCATATGACCCAGATATTCCTTTTGTGGCTATTTTCCCAGTAGAGCTAGAATCGGGATATTACAATTACGCAGCAAAATCAAAGTTTATAGCAGCTCAATTTACAATAACTAAATTACAGAATCAACCCAGATGCCCTTCACTGGATGAATGATCCAAAAGCTGTGGTATATATACAATGGAGTTCTACTCAGGTATCAGAAACAATGATATTACAGCACTTGAAGATAAATGGATGGCAATAGAAGAAATTATGCTGAACAAAATTAGCCAAAACCAGAGAGTCAAGGTCAAGTATTTTCCCTCATTTGTGGAGGCTATAGCAAAACCCAGGCTTAGATGAAAGGTCAAGCTCATGTACTAGATTCACCATAATGGAAACACCACATAATCTAGGGGAACCATAGATTTGTAGGAGGTTGAGAGGGAAAAGGAGGGAGGGAGAGGAGAGGGAGTAAGGATAAGGAGAGATCCAGGGGAAAATCAATAATGTAGCTCACTTTTTACTCCCAAGAGAAGACAAATAATACTTATTCAATCATTTATATCTGTAATATGCATAATCATATGTACATATGTATATATATATATATATATATAGAGAGAGAGAGAGAGAGAGAGATTCATATCTGTTATGGGGAATATAGAAGAGTCAAGAGATTCAGGAGCATATCATATTGTTACTACATAGACTTCTATGATTGTACAACAATTTAATTCCTCAATAAATTAAAAAAAATCAATTAATCAGAATGAAATGAGCTAAATGAATAATGAGATAATCTTTGCAAGAATAATTACTGAATGTGAAGGTGTGATAGTCCATCCAGAAGTCTATAAGGGTCTTTTTTTTCTAACACTAAAATTGTAATACAATTCAAATTCATTATGAATTGTTTATTTTTTCACACTAATCTAATATTTGGAGAATGCCATAGAAAAAGAGTTCAACATATCTTTCATTAGAATGAAAATTATCATCATTTCCTTTTTCTTTTACCTTCTTCTAATAATGACACATTGCTATCGTATTTATTCCATTTGAAGCATTTAGAAATTAATTATTCAGTTGTGTTGCAGTGGAAACTGTTACTTTGTAGTTTCTATAATCTCCAAAAAGCAACATTTCTCGTACTTTCTAGATATGATCATTAACTTAAATAAAGTAGATGTTCTTATAATTCCATGAAAGACAACAGCATGCTTTGTAAGAGAATGTGACATACAAAATTAAAGCCATTGTATATTGGATTTAAAGTCAAGTCATAAAAATATAAAGTATTTTCTGCACATTGCACAAGTAGAGAGTAGAATTTCCACAAAGATGAGGATAAAAACGGTACTTCACACAGTACACAAAACATATTAAAGTGACTTTGGAAAATTAAAGCAAGACTTTGCTTCATAACACAGGGTTGAATAAATGCTCATTTAATCATCCATTCATTTCTTCACTTATACATTGAGACAAGTATTAATTAGAGTTGGAAAATGCAAGTACCAAATATGCATTTTCTGCCCTAAGGGAGCTTATAGTCTTGTAAGAGACAGTCAGATACAAAACTACTTTGAAGTGTGAGATTTTACTTCTTACGTTTGTATAAGGTGTTAAATGAGCAAGGGAGACAATTGCCTTGTTCAACGTAGGGTGTCTATTAACATCTTGAGAATTGACGAGGACTGATTCTTGGACAATAAGATTATAGTAAAGGATGGATGCTGTACGTACTAAGGAGAGACATAGGAATAGAGCCAATAAAAAATCTACAAAAGGGAGAAAGTGGAATTATGTAATTAGGCTTGTGTACAAACTTGGGGGCAGTAGAGTAGATGAAATAGAAAGCAGAGTGAGCCTCTGAAATGGGAAATGCCAGAATTTAGAATGATAACCACATTAGTATGGTAGCATGATGCGGAAAGATAGATATGAAGATGGATGTACACTTATTCTATTAAAATTTATTAACTACAACCTGGATTTGTATCTGAGAGCAAAAGGCTTGGTTGAGGAAAATATAGCATTTTTATAATAACTGGAGTTATAAAACAATAATCGGAACATGCTAATAAAATGATTACACAATAAGCAATTTTAAAGATATCCATAGCAACACTGAAAGTAGATTACTAATTTTTTATGTGATACACTATATGAGAGAATACATTGTAAGCAGTATGAATCTTTGTCTTTTATGGAACTTGAATGGACTTCCTTCTGGGGCTGAGAATATACCAGATATACCAGTCAAACGAAATCTAGATTGTATCATTTTAAGTCATTTTTGCACTATTTCACAAACTATATGCAAAACTTGTCATGTACTATATAGAAACATTAGTTATTTTCTGACTCTACCCTTTTCTTTCCAGCAATATTTAAAATTCCTCACAACAGGAATTTTAAACCTAACTTATCACATATTTCTCCTAGAATAACTTATTATTAATAATGGCTGTATATTCATCACTTAACTCTTAGGAAGTTTTTTCAGGTAGGCAATTAAAAGTCTTAAAGCCAATTACTTTTTTAAAAAGGCAAGGAAGACCCAGTTTTAAATATATTAACACGAGAGAAAATGTGAATGTGTTATTGGTGATGGTTGTGTGAGCTCTTTAGTAATATTTTCTCATGTATATATATATTCACAGAACACAGGTAATTGCCTGCTTCCAAGCAAGCTTTCTACATATCCACAGAATAAAAAGTGAGAAAACGAATCAAATAAGAGTCACAGGGGGCTAAAAGTCACTGGAGAAGCACATCAGGCTGGCTTTACAGAAAAGCTAATTTTGTATCTCAGATGAGGTACAACTAAATCAAAGATATGGGGACAGAAATGCTTGTTATATTATCTTCGCATTAGTCCTGACTTTAAAGAATTCTTAGTTCTTATTGACCAAAAAAGGTAGAATGGCAAAATAAGAAGCAAAGGAATCATGCTTACAAAAACAGTGACAGGAGATGCAATGAAGATTATTTCATGGCCAGGAAAAATGTCAGAATTAGCAGTTCCTATTGGAATAAAATCAGTCCTATCAATTGAAGTACAATGAAAAAAAATTGGAAAGTTTCATCTTTTATACTAAAAAAAAGAATTTATATTTTATCTTATTTCTTCCCTATCCTCCTCTCTTTCTTTGTTTCTTTCTCATCTATTTATCTATCTACAGTATTTATTATTATTTATCCTACTGCATTTTTTTGATGTCTGAATCTCAGTAACTAACCCTACACCCATCTTCCATCTTCTTCCCACCTACAACACAAGACTTTTACCTCTATTTTAAGAACCTACTAACTCTAATACCTTCTTTAATCAGACTGAATATAGAATTTTGTATTGTTAAACCAAAACTTTTGAGACCAAGTGTTCTCTGAAATAAAAGGGCTCATTTTTCCATAACAGATGCTGGCAAGAAAGCACCAGGCCCTGAGAGAAATCCTGCAACTACCAGCAGCAATGCTAAATACCTGTTGGAAATATATGCGTAGGATATAAGAGTTAAGAGCATCTTTATAATGAAAATTTGGGGAAGAAATGTATAAATCATTTATACTGAATGTTGAACTGACATTGGCTATAAATAAGAGGGAAAAGAGAGCTTGCAGCCAGGAATGTTTGTATGAGAAGAGATGTGCACAGAAGTATTAGTTGCTTCTGGTTTTGATTAGAGCTGGTAGTCCAAAAAGTTTATGCATAGTATACAAAAGGAGACCTGTCTGTGGATGCTTATCACCAGGGGCTTTGCTTTTTAAAAGAGAGAGAGAAAATTCAATTTTTATTTATTTTTCATCTGGTTCTGGTTTCTTCTACACCCAGTTGTATATATGGTGCTGGAGTTTGAACTCAGGTCCTTGTGCATGCCAGGCAAGCACTCTTACCACTGGGAAACCACTCCAGCCCACCACCAGGGATTTTAAGGCAAGGTTTTAACGTGCATTCAGGAATGTGGAACAGTCCCATGTTGGTTTCAACTTGTAGCTTTTAGTTGATTAATTTCCTTTATATCTCCCCCACTCCACCTTCCATCCTTTGTAGCTAAATTTAAGACATCTCAGAATTTTTACTTTTATTAATATATGGGTCTGTTGAAGTATCAAAATCCCATCATTTTATTTAATATTTAGTAAGTAATTTATTTCTCTACATTGTAAAAACCTTACATTGGAAACTGTAAGGTATTTAAGTTGATGGATTACTTGGTTCCTCTCCTTTATATCTGCATAGGAGACCACTATAGTGCCCACACCTTGATAAATATTTTATAATGACTCTCAAATAAGGTACTTTATCAGTGTAGAGATATTTTCCTCTGGTGGTCTCTGAATTAAAAGTGAGTTTTTGAAACATGCAATGCAAAGAAATTTCATGAAAATGTCTGTATGATAAATTACAGGTAGGTTAAATTGAGAGACAACAAAAAGTAGGAAAAGCAACTCAAAAGTGGGAAAGAGAGTAAAAAGAAAAATTTTAGGATTACTTTAGATAATCATATATGAATAGATACTCCTAGAAAATACTGACAGATGTATAATTAGCTATATTACTTGTTTTCATTTTAAAACCCATTTTTATAAAACTGAAATCTCATCTAAATAACAATATCCACACCAAAAAGTACATCTAAAACCATCTAATATCTATTTTCTTTCTTGCTAATAATTTAAATAAAATGCACATCTTGTATGTATATAGTCATATTGTACCACTCAAAATACTGAACATAACCATCAACATATTTTCTTATAATCATCTGCTAATTGTGTGTGTGTGTGTGTGTGTGTGTGTGTGTGTGTATGTGTTTGGTCACTCTTTAAGAGAAGCAAATGGTTGGTTCTCATTTGGTAATATTTTCTGTTATTCAGAGAACATATACATTTGATTCTTTTAATAACATTATGTTTACCCTTCTTGGAAGTTTGAACTTATTTTGTCCTGTCAGCACAGATGCGTCACAAAGTTAGTAAAGGAAAGACTTGTGTACTCTGAGAAACCAAAGGTTATCAATATCATTAAGGAAAATATGAGATAAGAAACATTCGAATCTATAATAGGAGTTATCTGCTTTACGAAAGGAAAAACTCAGCTATTCTACTGAAATAAGTATTTGAAATGAAATATGCCATTTTCCCTAAAAAATAATTCTCATTTACCTTAATAAAGAAATCAATCTAACAGCAGTGATAGAGATCTTTGCTAAAATACTAACACACACACACATAAATATGGAAACATACATACAACAGCTGTAGTCTTCTCATAGTGTGAAAACTGAATGATTGTTATGTTTTTCTTAAATTCAACTATATGTCTCTCATCTCAACATTTATAATGACTAAGGAAATTTTTAAAGAATCCAATAGTAAGTGGATATAGAATATGTAACTCTTATCCTTGAGAAGTGTAAATTATTAAATGCAATGTATAATTCACAACCAAGAGAACACATCTTTCATGGAAAAACTTTTTATGCCTGAGGATGCACTAATCCAGTTAATTTCAACTCAGTGAAGGAAAATTAGATTTGTACTTTTTCTACTGCAAATACTTTGTTTTTCCATTCCCTTACTCAAATAAAATAATAGCAAGTATTCAGTCAAATTAAACATCTAGAAAACACATGGAGAAAACACAGATTTAATTAGATTTAAAATTATTTAGTGTGCAACACCAAAGATAAAGTGAAAATGTGGGACTGACAGCTGAAAAAATAATGGATATTATTCGCTGTTTAAATGTTTTTAATCCCATCAATTTTTGGTTCATATATAATTGCTCATATTTTAAGGGAGTGAGGTTGATTATGGAGACAAATACAAAGGAGGAAGAAGAGAGAAAGGAGAAGAAGGAAGAAAGGGAGGAGGAGGAGGAGGAAGATTGTCTACATCTAAAGTATGCATAGAATAAATATCGTTTCCACCCCCCACCAAAAAGTCCAGCTACGTGTTGTATTTATTTGGATATTAAATTCTTATAATAATGCTTGATCATAAAACCCCAGAACTGCTCCTAAAGCAACATGCTATAGTCTCTTTCCTGCTTACAAATAGTTCACATTATTATATATAGAAGTGGCATTGTGCCAGTATGGTGGTATATATCTGTAATCTCAGCTACTGGAGAGTCTGAAGCAGGAAGATCACATGTTTGATGGCAGCCTGGAGAACTTTGTGAGACCCTGTCTCAAAATAAATAATAAAAAAGGTTGGAGATGTAGCTCAGTGATAGATTCAATTCCCATTATGAATCAAATATAAATAAAGGCATATATAAAGAAATGGAAGGGAGGGAGGGAGGGGAGAAAGAAGGGTGGAAGGGAAAGAAAGAGTTGTAGGTGAGTGATTGGGAATTACATAAAAATACATCTGGGAGAGTGAGGTATAGGTATCGTTTCTATCTCTAACTAATAAGCTATATTACCCTGGGAAAGTCACCTACACTGCTCTTAGCCCTGATATCTTTATTACTAAAATGAAAATGTTGGCCAAAGTGGGGTAAAAAGACAGAATAATCTCCTTTTCTAGAGTTTCTGTTTCAATAAATATGGGATGAATTTTGAGAGCTGTATGCCAATTAAGATATTTTTTTAAAAATTTCATTTAACATAAAATACATGACTACAATCATTTTAAACAGTAGGTGTTTATTTTCTGACATCACAAGAAAACTGGAAAATTCAGTGGAAACTGATTTAATGTAGAATGACCATGAGATAATCAGGGATGGATTTGGGTCCTTTCGTTCTTCCATTCTGCTATTGTTAGCTTATCAACCATGGTCCACCTCATGGTCCCACGATGGTAAGGCAATTCTGGAAATCATATGAAGATACAATAATGTTCAAGAGAGAAAGTGGCACTTCTCTGTAGCCTTTCTTTTATTAGATTTGAAAAAGTTTCCAAAAGTTAATTTAATCTTCTCCTCAGATTTCACTAACTAGGGTCTAGTCATGTGCCCCTGCATAAAGCCTTCGTTGACATAATGAATTGTTCAACATGGCACATTTCTTAAGAAAATAGAAAACTATCCAACACAGTTAGTGGTCAGCCAGCATGTACAGATTAACAAGAATTGAAGAATAGATAAAAAACAGTGTCTGTAATAAAATATATATGTTTAAAGATAAGAATTGATTCCATAATATGTTTAAGTTTGGGAACTCCAGATTAAATAGTTACTAAGAAGCCCTATCATTTATAATAGCTCAATTATGGAATCAACCAAGATGTGCATCACTGGATGAATGGATCCAAAAGCTGTGAGATATAGATATATATATATATATATATATATATATATATATATATATATATATATAAAATGCATATTGTGTGAGGGGTTAAAATAAAAGGAAAGATGATTACAACTACTTTGATGAATTTGAATTTCATGGTGAAGGATGATTAGGCAAGACAATTCTGACTATTAGAATTATTGACTGAATATTTGACTGAATATTTCATAAATCCCCAATATCATGGGTATGTTTGTTTTCCTTCCATAACTTGAAACCAGAGCGTAATGATATTTAAGACTGAAAAGACTAAAGAAAAAATATTAATTATAAATAGTCACTATAAGCTTAGATCAAACCTTAATCTATGTAGAAAAAATGTATTTGAAATGGGTCAAACTACCTTTAGGCTTCTCCTTAAAAATTAATATTTACAAAAAACTTAATGTCAAACATGCAAACAATCGATAAATGGGTCAGAGAGCTAAACAGAAAATTCTCAACAGAGGAACTCAAGCAAGCCAATGAATACATGAGAAAGTGTTCTAAATCACTAGCAATCAGAACTACATAAAGACTTCACCTCACTCCAGTCAGATTGGCAAAGATGAAGATTATAAACAGTTACAGATGCTGGAGGAGATGTGGGGAGGTAGGAATACTAGTACACTGTTGTTAAAACTGCAGACTTGGACAGTCTCTCTGGAAAGCAGTATAGAAATGCCTCAAAAAATTAGGGGTGGATCCAACATATGATCGAGATATTCCTGTTCTGAATATTTTCTCAGAAGAGCTAGAATCAACACATTATAGTGACACAGTAAAATCAATATTCATAGCAGCTCAAGTTACAATAGGTGAATTATGGAAACAACCAAGATGCTCATCACTGGATGAATAAATCCAAAAGCTGTGATACACACACCCACACAAAGCTGTGACACACACACACACACACACACACAC